>JBCEWC010001308.1:0-42343 GCA_038996855.1 Solanum aculeatissimum
GTAATTGTCCCCATAGTTTGAGTCCCTAGTCCCCAAGTCCTTAGAACTTACGTGCTATGTGATTAGCTTCCGCGCTTTCGAACCGATGGTGTGTGTAATGATGCTATGATAGCTTGATCGAGGGTCTTCGGGTCCTCTTTCGCCATGTCACATCTAGGCCCCCTTTTCGGGTCGTGACAGCAGATGCCCTTAGTAGGTTATCCATGGGTAGTGCGTCACATGTTGATAAAGGAAAGAAGGAATTGGTAAGGGATGTCCACCGTTTGGCTAGATTGGGTGTTAGATTGGCCAACTCAAATGATGGTGGCCTTCTTGTTCAAAACAGGTCTGAATCTTCTGTTATTATTGATGTAAAAACAAAAACAGGATTTAGATCATTCCTTGGTGGAGTTGAAGAAGTTAGTTTCCAAGAAGAAGATAGAAGTCTTCTCCCAAGGGGGAGATGGTGTGCACGGTATCAAGATCGATTGTGTGTTCCAAATATTGACGGCCTAAGGGAGGTTATCATGAGTGAAGCTTATAATTTCCAATATTCTATTCATCTGGGATCTACTAAGATGCATCGGGACATGAGAGAAGTAAATTGGTGGCATGGCATGAAGAAGGATATAGCCAAGTTTGTGTCGGAATGTCCAAATTGCCAACAAGTGAAGGTTGAACATCAAAAGCCCGGTAGTTTGGCCCAAGACATTGAGATTCCTACTTGGAAGTGGGAAGATGTGAATATGGACTTTGTATTTAGGTTACCCGTACTCGTAAACAGTTTGATTCTATTTGGGTTGTTCTGGATTGAATGACCAAATCGGCTCACTTCTTACCGGTTAAGGCTACCTATAATGCCGAAGACTATGCTAAATTATATAATCGGGAATTGGTAAAATTACATGGTGTACCGAGGTCTATCATATCGGATCGTGGTATCCAATTTATTTCTCATTTTTGGAGATCATTTCAAAGAGGACTTGGCACGAAGATTAAATTGAGCACCACATTCCACCCTCAAATTGATGGGCAAGCCGAGAGGACGATTCAAACTTTGGAGGACATGTTAAGGGCTTGTGTGTTGGAGTTCAAGGGAAATTGGGATGATCATGTACCGCTCATTGAGTTTGCCTACAACAATAGTTTCCATGCTAGTATTGGTATGGCTCCATTTGAAGCTTTCTATGGTAGAAGGTGTAGGTCCCCGGTGGGATGGTTTGAGTTAGATGAGATGGCATTGTTAGGCCCGGTCTTGGTTGTTGAAGCTATAGAGAAGGTGAAGTTGATTTGGAAAAGATTGAGAATGGCTAAAAGTTGCCAAAATACCTATTTGGATGTTAGAAAGAGAGACCTCAAATTTCATAGGGGCAATTGGGTTTATGTAAAGGTATCACCTATGAAGGGTATCATGCGTTTTGGCAAAAAGGGCAAGTTGTGTCCTCGATATGTCAGACCATATGAGATCGTTGAGCGGGTTGGAAATGTGGCTTATAGATTAGAGTTGCCTTTGGATATGAGCTCTATTCATTCAGTGTTCCATGTTTCGATGTTGAGGAAGTTGGTTGGTGACCCTAAGGCAATTGTGCCTTTGGAACATGTCACGGTTGAAGAAAACTTGACTTATGAAAAAGTACTAGTTGAGATTTTGGATAGGCAAGTAAAACGACTTTGCAACAAGGAGGTAGCTTCGGTTAAAGTGACTTGGAGGAACCAACATATGGAGAGTGCTACATGGGAAGCAGATTTGGACATGATGGAGTGATACCCCTATCTTTTCCAATCTACTCAAGCCTAAGGTACTAGGTTCTATCCTCTTCCACATGGTTCTAATTCCTTGTTTTCTTGAGTTCATGACATTACATGCATACATGTGCACGAAAATGATTTGAATAATGTTTGACATGAGTTTTAAACGACTTTTGAAATGAATGACACATAATGTTTTATGCTGAAATGTTTCTTGTCAATTCGAGTATTTTAAGCCTTGCTCTAGCCCATTCTAGGACGAATGTTTCCAAGGGGGAGATGATGTAACAACCCAAAAATTTCTGAATCTTGTGTTACTGTTTGAGGCCTGATTTGAGTTTGTCTTGGTTAGCTTATGAGTTTCCCGAGTCTCTCTTGCATGACCGTCTTGGAAGAAATCGTATTGGTTAAGTTTAGCTTGATGTCTTGTAGAATTACTGACTTTAAATGGCCATATCTCTTGGTACGGGATGATTTGTGTGGTCCATGACCTGTCAAATTGAGGCTCTTTGAGTTATCTTCCCAACACACTTGGTTTCACTCAATTCGATGTTTGAATTTGAAAGTTATGGCATTTACGGTGGGACTACCTGTGCATGGAAAGCATTCTGGAAAAGCGAGTGGACTTTTGACTAAGGCATTGCCTCACGGAAGGGTTCTCAGTCCGTGTGAGTTCCAGTGAGCAGCCAAGACTTTGGACCAAGATACTGAGCCAAGTAAGGCTCTATGGACCAGCTTACGGTCTGTGTGAAGCCTCACGGCTCATGAGCCTCATCCGTGTGAGTTCCAGTGAGCTACCAAGGATTTGTGGCAAGGCCCGGAGCCAAGGGAGGCTCCACGGACCAAATCACGGTCTGTGTGAAGCCGCACAGCCCGTGTTCCAGGCCGTGTGTTTGCGTAAGGAGAATTTGGCTAAGTATGGAATTGTCGTGGGCAAAGTTGTTCCAAGTGTGACTTCACGAGTGGGTCTCACATCCTGTGTGACCTCTCACGGTCCGTGTAGTTGACCGTATGGGTGACGTTACAAACTTTCCTATCTAATGCCAAATTAAATCTCATCGTCAAGTGATGCCTCATGGAAAGGCTCACAGACCGTGAGTCGCTACACGGTCCGTGTAGTGTACATCGTCAGTGACAGTTTCCAATTTTCTTTCTCGTTTCATTAATGGTTTAATTGTAATTTTTAACTAATCCTAAGGTCATTTTCGCATTTTTAAACTCTCCTAAACCCCTGATTTAACCCTATTCACTCCTATTCAATTCAAATCCTTTCAATTTCTCTCAAACTGCTCTCAACCTCCATTGAAGGCTAGCTTGGGGATCAAGGGGGAAATTCAATTTTGCTTTAAATTCTTCTTGTTCTTCTTGATTAATTCAAGGTATGAGGGATTGATTCATGGTTCTCCTTTCAACCATGAAGACCCAAAATTCTCTACTTCAATTTTTGATGAATTTCGCTTTCTTTAAAATTGGGTCTTTTAATTTATGAATGATTTAATTCAATTGAGTTGTGGGTTGTATTTAAATGTTGATTTTAATATGATTTAAATTAAATTATCATGTTTTTCATTGGAATTATGAAGATTTGAATATGCATGGTCCCTTGAAAGCTTGTTTAGGCATGGGTAATTCAAATTATGATTTAAATTGGATACTTATCAAGTTCTCTTGTACACCGTACTATGTGCTATTTGCAATGTTATGACTATCTACACTTGTTGTGATTATTTATGCTTTGATTATGTTTCCACTTATGCCATTATGAATTGTTGAATGAGAATGTGCTTATGTGGAAAGTCCCTAACCCTTCTTTCCCCCATAGCTTGAGTCATACTTACCCCCCCCCCCCTTAGAACGTAATTGCTACGTGCTATGTGATTCATGCTTATCCCATTCCCGGCAACATTCCCATAGCTTGATTCCAAAGCACTGGACTCCACTCGCCTTATGTGTTATTTTTTTTATGTTTAAGCGCTTCCAAACGATGATGTGTGTGATGATGCTAAGATGGCTTGATTGAGGACTCTCGAGTTCTCTTTCGCTATTTCACATCTAGGCCCTACTCTCGGGTCGTGAAAGGAGGCCTCTCCGCGAAGGCGAAGAACAAAGTGCACCTGCACCAAAAATAGTGCACCAGTAACATTACAACTCAAGTCAAACTCGGAATAGGCACTTGAAACTCATCAAAAATTAGAATTTCATAAATCAAGTATGTATTCATACTAGAAACAGTGATCCGGACTCAACGAAATCATTAGAAATTAATTTTAAGGCCTCCTCACCACATTTATCAATGCAACTCAATAAAACTAGTTTAAAGCAACAAAAATACCAAAACTACCCTCGATAACTCCAAAAACTATTCCGAGACCATTTCTAGTGTTAGATTCACCATCTGGAACTACTGAACTTTCCAAATTCTAATCCGAGCTTTCGAAGTTCGAATATTTGACCAAAGTAAAACCTTGGTCCCTGAAACATCTAAATTCACAACTTTGGGCCTGGAAACATCATTTTAACTCCAAATTGTGCTCTTCAACTTCCTGTAGTTCAGTTTCAACATTCTGGAACTAATGAAATCAATGGATCCCTAATCTGACACCATAAAATAAGAATAGTATAAAAACTCATTTTTTCAATAATTTAAGCTTCTAAAAAATGCCAAAACTCATATTTGTCATTTTAAAACTCTGGATTTCAGTTTTAATCATTCAAGTAGTTCAAAATAAGCCCAAAGAAACTTATGAAAGGGTAAAATAATAATTTTCATAGATAAGGCCAAAAATGACCAACCAGGTCATTACATCATTTACCACTCAAAATAATGTTCGTTATCGAACATAAAAAAAGAGGAGTACCTGAAGCCTCAAAAAGGCTGGGATATCTAGCCTCATATCCGACTATAACTCCCAAGTAGCCTCATCAACAGAATGATGCCGCCAATGAACCTTTACAGAAGGTATCTATTTGGATCTCAATCTCTGGACCAGCATGTCCAACATAGCTATAGGCTCCTCCTCAAAAGTCAAATTTGAACCCAACTCAATAGAGTAACAAAAGATCACATGTGACTCATCTGGAATATACCGGTGAAGAATAGAAATATGAAAAATAGGATGAACAGATTAAAACCTCGGTGGTAAAGCCAGCTCATAGGCAACCTCATCAAAACTCTCCTAAAAATCTCAAATGGGCCAATGAATCTGGGACTGAGTTTGCCCTTCTTTCCAAAATCTTATCACACCCTTAATGGGTGAAATCTTTAGCCAAACACTGTCACCAACAAAGAACTCTAAGGCCTAGTGCTCCGGTCGGCATAACTCTTCTGGCAGCTCTGAGCTGTTGAAAGCCTACCCTGAACCAAAAGAACTCGATCCATGGCATCTCTAAGTAGGTCCACATTCAACACATCATCAAAATCTGGGTCAAATCATCCCATGGGTGATCTACAACTCTAGCCATACAAAGCCTCAAATGGTGCCATCTAGATGCTAGAATGGTAACTATTATTATATATAAACTCTGCCAAAGGTAGATACTGGCCCTATCAAACGCCAAAATCAATCATACAATCTCGTAGCATATCCTCCAACACCTGAATGGTGCGCTCAAACTGACCATCTGTCTAGGGGTGGAAAGCGAAACTCAAATCCACACTAGTACCTAAACCACGTTGTAGAGCCCGCCAAAAATGAGAGGTGAACACAAATCCTCTATCGAACACTATAGACATTGGCACACCATGAAATCTTACTATCTCCTGGATATAAAATCTAGCCAACTGCTCCATACTATAGCTAGTCTTCACTAGTAGGAAGTGAACCGACTTGGTCAAATGACTAACTATTACCCAAACTGAATCAAACTTGCCCAAAGCCATGGGCAAACCTGTAACAAACTCCATAGTCCCTCTTTCCTATTTCCACTCGGGAATGGGCATCTTTTGCATTGATCCATCGGGCTTTTGGTGCTCATAATTGACTTGTTGGCAATTCAAACACTTTGCCACAAATTCAGCTATGTCCCTTCTCATCCCAAACCACCAATAATGTTGTTTTAGATCATGGTACATCTTATCAACACCCAAATATATGGAATACCTAGCACAATGGGCCTTATCAAGTATCAGTCTCACCTAATCTCCCACTTTGGGTACATAAACTCTACCATTTATCCTCAAAACACCTAAGAAATCAATAATAGTTGCCTTGGATTCACCCCTTAACACTTTGTCATGAATCAAGCATAATCTGGGGTCCTCAAATTGATAAGCACATATCTGATCAAGCAAGGAAGATCTAGCCTCAACAAAAGTCAAAATACTATAGGGAGGAGAAATATCCAAACGAACCATCTGCCTAGCTAGTGACTGAATCCTTAAAGCTAGGGGTGTCTCATCATCCCCCAAGAAGGACAAACTCCCCATACTAGTAGCCTTTCGGCTCAAGGCATCAGCCAAAATATTTGCCTTTCTGAGGTGATATAAAATATAGATACCATAGTCCTTAAGTAACTCCAACCATCTACGCTGTCTCATATTAAGATTAGGTTGAGAAAAGATAAATTTGAGACTCCGGTGATTGGTTGAAGATCTCACAGTGCACCCCATAGAGATAATGTCGCCACAACATCAACATAAATACAATCGCAACAAACTCTAAGTCATGAGTAGGGAGTCGTTTTCATGCATCTTTAACTGTTTAGAAGCATAAGCTATCACCTTTCCCCTTTGCATCAATGCACCATCCAAACCCACACAAAAAGCATCACAATATACCACAAATGGAACTCCCTCCTCAGGTAAAGAAAGAATAGGTGCCAAAGTCAATAAATTCTTGAGCTTTTGAAAGCTCACCTCACAATCATCCGACCATTGAAATGCCACAGCCTTTTAAGTCAATCTAGTCAATGGGATTGCTATAGAGTAAAAACCCTGAACAAACAATCGATAATACCTCGCCAACCCAAGGAAACTCCAAATCTCAGTAATAGATGTAGGACTAGGCCACTCACGAACAACTTCCACTTTGGCCGGATCCACCATAATACCCTTTTTGGACACAATGTATCTAAGAAAAGCAATGGACTCAATATAAAACTCACACTTAGAGAACTTTGTATATAACTTCTCATCCCTTAGTCTCTAAAGTACGGTCCTCAAGTGTTGAACATGATCGCCTCACTCTTAGAATAAACCGAGATATCATCTATGAACACAATTACAAAGATGTCCAAGTAAGGTTTAACACTCGGTTCATCAGCTCCATAAAAGTACCAGGGGCATTAGTCAACCCAAAAGACATAACCACGAACTCATAATGCCCATAACGGGTTCTAAAATCTATCTTCATGATATCAGACTCCCGAACTCTCAAATGATGATAGCCAGACCTCAAATCAATCTTGGAGAATACTGAGGAACTTTGTAGCTAGTCAAAAAGATCATCAATGTGAGGCAAGGGATATTTATTCTTAATGGTCACTTTGTTAAGCTGGCGATAGTTAATACATATACATATAGTACCATCTTTCTTCTTTGCAAATAATACAGGAGCACCCTAAGGAGACACACTCGGATGAATAAATCCCTTTTTCAGCAAATCTTTCAATTGCTTCTTCAACTCTTTTAATTCAGTCGGGGCTATCCGATAAAGAGGAATAGATATGAGCTTGGTTCTCGTCTCCACATCAATAGCAAAATCTATATCACGATCAGGAGGAACACCTGGAAACTCAATAAGAAGGATATCCATAAACTCTCTAGCAATCCTAGTGTCCTCCAAAGATGGAGACTCCTGAGCGACAGCCTGAACATGAGCCAAATAAGCTAAGGATCCCTTCCCCATCATCCGAAAAGCACGCATATAAGAAATAACTCCCTTAGGATTGGAGCTAGTTGCTCTAGTCCACACCAACTGAGATAACTCTGGACAAGATAAAGTTGTTGTCTTCGCATGGCAATCAAGAACAACATAATACGGTGATAACCAATCTAATATCACATCAAAGTCCACCATATCTAACAATATAGAGTCAACAATAGTATCTACCCCAATAAAGGTCACACCACACCCCTTGTACACCTGATTCACCACTAAAGATTCACCTACCGGGGTGGAAACACATATAGGATTAGCGAGTTGCTCACATAAAATATCAATATCTGAAGCAAAATAAGTTGACACATAAGAATAAATAGAGTCTGGATAAAATAAAACTAAAGCTGAATGGTGGCACACCAGAACCATACTTGTGATAACTACATCAAAAGCCTCTGCCTGGGCTCTATCCAGAATAGCATAATAAACTCTATGATTACCACTAGCCTTTGGGCCTCCACGGGCTCCACCTCTTACTGTGCCATGCCCTCCTCTGGTACCTCCCCCCATGCCCTAAGAGGTGTCTCTAGCTGTTGGTGTTGGGGCTGGACGGGCTGGCTGAGATCCTTAAGCCTGGGTAAAAGGTACATAATGAGGACATTGATGTGCCAAATGTCCAATGTCCTCACAATGGTAAAAAGCTCTAGTCTCCTACCTCTGAGATGGCTGCCCTAAATAAGCCACCATGCCTGGGTGTGCTACCCATCTGTGCAGGTCTGCATCTGTTAACACTATCAAATGTTAGAAGAGTTACCTGAACTGCTCGGTCCTGAGGGCCCTGCTTTTAAAACTCCTAATCTTATGGCAGATGTCCACTAAACTGTCCATGTCGTGGAACCTCTTCCTTCCACCTTGTCTATCCTATCGAATGAGATCTATCATACGAGCATGATCTATAACACTTTGAATAATGTCTCTAGCCAAAACCAAAGAAGTTGTAGCCTACTAAAAATAACTTGGCAAACCATCAAATCTGCTCAAACTTAGTAGGAATGCTGGATAGAGCGAATCTGGACAGAGTATGAAATTTTGTCTCATAGTCTACAAACTGACATAGAACCCTGTTGTAGTCTATCAAACTCATCCTGGTGACTATCTCGGAGGCTATATGGAACGAACCTCTCCAAAAATATCTCCGTGAACTGTGCCCATGTCATAGTTAGAGATCCATAAGGCCAACAAGCTACAACCGACCTCCACCACTCCTTGGTGAGGCCGGTGAGTTGGTATAAACAGTAGGGAACTCCATGCAACTCCAAGATGGCCAAATTAAACAACTAATCCTGACACTCAGATAAAAAGTCATAAGCTCTATCTCCTGGGGTACCATCAATCTTTGGAGGAGCTAACCTAACAAACCGCTCAAAAATCTTCTACTCCGCTATAGATATGGTTGAGCTAGCTGATGATGGTGGCACCATAAACAAGGGAGGTGCAATAGATAGAGTAACAACCAAACTCTAAAACTAAGAACCCGAACTTGGTCTAGATGTCTGAGGCGGAACAATTAAAGTCATAGGAGAATCTGATGGAACTGAAGAAGGACCAACATGAATCATAGCTGGCTTAGAGAGGGCTATAGAAGGTCCAACCAGTGTTGTAGTAACAGGTAAATAAATAGTAGCTGGGGCGAAAGATGTTCCCTCCAACCTAGCTAATAACCACATAAGTAGATCTTGAACTCAGGATGAAGAAGTTGAAGCTGAGGGTGGTGGAATAGCATCAGTAGGCTTGTTTGGCTTAACAACAGGGGCTGAAGAAGCCGATCGGGTCTACGGTCGAGGTGGAGCTGCCCCTCTAACGTGTCCTTAACCTTTAGCCGTATCCTGAACTCTACTTCGACCATAAGTGAGGACCATATCAGTGGACTCGGGCTCTCCCATGGATTGTTCGGACCTCATAATCAATATATGCGTAGAAGGAGTAGATTAGACACTTTTAAAGTGGATAATACAAAAAAATGCATGAAGTAGAATGAAATGAAGTATCACGTAGCCTCCTAGAGAAGGGAATGGACATATACACACTGATCTACGAGATTCTACTAGACACCCTACTCTTGACTCACAAGCCTAATGAACCTAAAACTCTGATACCAAACTTCTCATAACCCAAAATAAATTGCAACTAAAGAAAAATGAAATGAAGCGGCAATACATTCATATAACATAAGAAACCTCCCTAAACTTGGAGTCATGAGTATATAAATACAGTACTGAAGAGTAAAATACAACTGTTTTAAGAAAATACAAGGTCGCCTCATAAAATCTGATACATAATCTAAAAGATAGAAATAAAAGGGAATCCCAAAGATTTATGATGACTCAAAGTCTGAGACTCATCGTAGGGATCTGAATGATATCAAAATACTTAGGTGGAGTGATCAACTACCCTATCTTAAACCTTGTATCTGATCTGCAGGAAGGAAACAAAGTAGGGGTGAGTACACCGAAATGTACCCCCTAAGTTCAATCGACTAGGCAAGAGAAATTGAAAAAGTAAGTAATAATGAAAAATCCTATCACCTGCATCCAAAAAGGTTAACACATAATACCATATAATCATGAATAATAAAAATATCAATGATGAACCAAACCAAAAATGCGATGCATACTAGGTATGAGTGCAATGGTGTCGCATGCCATGTATGAAATTGAATCATGACCATCGCAGGGTCAATGCACACATCTATCGAGTAGAGCTGCAAGATAGAACCCGGGGGCATCACGGGCCATGTACGCATAATCACGACCATCATAGGGTTGGGGTACACATCTGTCGAGCTGAGCTACGAGATAGAACCAAAGGGCTGATCAAGACATCGCAGGCCCTAAGACTAAATACCTCGAAGAATCGCAAGCCTCGAGAGGCGAATTTAATATAGAATAAGAGCATGACAATTCCACAATATAAATATGAAGTTGTATGCATACTAATGCAACTAACAGAGTATATAACATGTGCATACTATTGCAGCAATGGAGTAAGTAATATATGCATACCAATACAACAATGGAATATATAATACATGTACACTAATGCAACTATGGAATATATAATATATGCATACCAATGCAACAAGGGAGTATACAATATATGCATGTCAATGAAACCTGTCATGTATCAAACGTGGGAATACCAATGCCACCCAACTAGGAATCCGGGTTGTGCATACCAATGCACCCAACCAGTATAAGATATGTGCATGGGGGTATCTCTCACGTGTTATCCGTGAACGCAAATCCCATCCCGCAAACATGGTGTTCCTGGGCAGCATCACCTCTGTGAATATAGAGGCCTCTCTGTGAAGGCAGAGAACAAAGTACACTTGCATCAAAAACTATGCACCAGCAACATCACAACTCAAGTCAAACTCGGAATAGGAAATTGAAACTCATCAAAAATTAGAATTTCACAAACTAAATATGTATTCATACTATAAGTAGTGATCCGAACTCAACGAAATCATTAGAAATAAATTTTAAGGCCTCCTTGCCACATTTATCAATGCAACTCAATAAAACTAGTTTAAAGCGTCAAAATACCAAAATTGCCCTTGGCAACTCCAAAAATTATTATAAGATCATTTATAGTATTAGTTTTACCATTTGTAACTACTAGAACTGTCAAAATTCTAATATGATCTTCCAAAGTTTGAATGTTGACCAAAGTAAAACCTTAGTCCCAGAGAGAACTAATTTCATAACTTTGGGCCTAAAAATCTCATTTTAACTCCAAATTCAGTTCTGCAACTTTCTGTAGTTTCTATATTTCAGAACTAATGAAATTGATAGATCTCCGATCTGACACTAAAAAATTAGAATTGTACAAAAACTCACCTTTTTAATAACTTAAGCTTCCAAAAAGTGCCAAAACTCATATTTGCCATTTTAAAACTCTGAATTTCAGTTTCAATTATTCAAGTAGTTCAAAATAATTCTAAAGCAACTTACGAAAGGGTAAAATAATAATTTTCACAAATAAGGCCAAATATGACCAACCAGGTCATTACACTACCCAAAAAGTAGTCCTGGTTCAAAGGTTGGATATTGTGCATCTCAACTCAGGACAAAAGCCTAAGTTAAGGGTGGCTACTAAAAGGGAATCACACCAAATGGGAAAGAAAGCATAGGAATGCAATGAAAAAGGGTAAAATATGAGGTGAGTGCAAGAAAAATCAATAGATGCCAAAAGCTTCAGCTAAAAAAAAGAAAAAAATTAGTAAAAAAAATAAAAGGTACTAAGCTGAAAAATAGAGCATGGCACTCAGAATTGTTTAAAATAGGAAAAGGAAAGAATAAGGAAAAATTCGGTGTTGATAAGACAAAAATGTGAAGTAGCGCAGTGTCAAGGAGGCTCATTATTTACTATGTTCCTAACATGTCATACCCAAGCCCCCTGAGCCTACATTACAAGCCTAAAAAGTCTTATAATGATGCTAGTCTAAGTGGTTGAAGGTCATAGTCAGGAGTATAGGGGAAAGCCTATGGTATTACGCAGAGTGTTTGAATATCTTTGAGAGAGTGAAAGTCTTTGTTAGTCCCAATCATTAAATTGGATTTATTACTATGAGTGAGAAGTGAGACTTCTTTTTGGTGAGGGAACTTGAATTATGCTTTTGATTTTGAACTATCTCAGTGATTGTTGATTTTAAGCATTGCATTGTCTGTCATAGTTGCATTACTGATTCACATGAGTTTATCTGATAACTGCCTGAGATGTGCACTGATGAGTATGGTTGGGTATTTGAGATTGATTTTGAGATGATGTATGCCATGAGATTGAGGTTTGTGTGTTGCTATATTTCTTATATAGATTGAGTTCGTCGCTAAAGGAAAGCAATAATTTTAAGTTGAGGGTGTTGATGAGCTACCAAAATACAACATTTTTATGCTTAAAACTTAGGATTTTGTGCATTCTCAAAGCAATGTTAGTAAGTTTGATGTATTTTTGTGTCATTTTTATAGAATTACAGGAATTAGAGTGATTTTGGGCCAAGTGCAGTAAAATTCAAGTATTTCGTGACTTATGGAGCAGTCTATAGGATGTAGTTCACTCCACGAGTCGCAAAATGATTCGTGGGTCAGATCCATTGAAGGGTGTATTTTCACATGTTGTGGTTACAGAGTATCAGATAAGTCATAAAATTTTTCATGGGCCATAGAAGTGCTCATATTGTCAAAGATAAAAAAATATGTTGAATGTTGAAGTGTTATCAGATGAGGCCACTTACGAGTCGTAAGATGGATGACGGGTCATGGATAAGATTGTGCCTGGAGGATTAATGTTTTAAAAAGTTTTAGAAGAGCTAAAAGATGAAACTTTTTATAGGTCGTAAATTCGAAGATGGCCTATAGGACAGTCTCATAGGTTGACAACATACTTTGTGCATAAAAGAGTACAAACCTAGGTACGGGCCGTGGACCTTCATACAACCCATAACCTTGCCCGTTTGATCTGCTGATTCTTATTATTCCATTCTGTTTTGACTTTTGTTTTTACTTATTATAAATAGTTTTTTAAGGGTTTTGTATGAAGAAGATGACCAAAAGAGACGACAGGGAGAGATAAAACACGTGAGAGAACAATGAGAACTCAATACTTGTGATTATTTTTTATTTATAACATTGTGATTTCTTGTGAATATCTGGATTTCTTGTTCTTTAATTCATCATTGTAAGTATTTAATTATGCTATTTCATATTATGATTACTTCATCTATAATGATCATGCATAGCCAAATCCACAACTAGGGTTATGAGAACTATGAAGAACTAATAAAGTAAAATCCGAATAATCTGTAATCTTTAAAAAGTGTGCATGCATGTATTAATTATGCCCTTCGATATGAATACTTTTTAATGATGGCCAATGTTAGAACTTTCCCAAATTCTTATCTACTGGATCAAGATGGTAATGAATGAAAAAATTGGGTAGTTAACAGGATTCGAAGTGATCCCTCTCGTCTAATCAACTTGAATTGATCACAGGATGGTTGTACTAGGACAAAAGATAAGGGTTAATAATGTCACATTGCGGGGATGGATCAAATCACATAGTGAAATTTGCCTCTTGCCAGGATCATAAGTTGAGGTGAACTTAACTTACCATTCTGCATGCTACACACTAAACAAGATTACGATTATCTGGATATACTGTGTTACGGAACCATGGGGAACACAATACCCTAGTTACTTCTTTCACTGATTTTACAACACTCATACTTGATTGATTGCTCTAGTTTAGGTTAACCCCCTCCCCCCCATTTGGAAAATAAGTAGATCAATTTGTTCTAATTACTCATAATTGCTCCAGGTCAAACCATATTCACTGTGGGATTCGACCCTAACCTTTGTTAGATACTATATTTTTATAGCGGCCACTTACTCTCTAATTGGAGGTGTAGTTTAGCCGACATCACGATCCACAACCACCCAAATAGAATAAAATTGCTTCGAGTCCAGGGCAACCCAACAATGAAGTCCATAGTGATTTCCTCCGACTTCCTAGTTGGTATTTTGATTATCTTGAGCTAGACCACCAAGCCTTTAATGCTCGACTTTGACTTGTTGACAATTTGGACACTCGACCACAAACTTGGCTATGTCCCTTTTCATACCACCCCACCAATAAACTTCTTTCAAATCACAATACATTTAGTTGGAATATGGATGAATGGAATAAGAAGAGTTGTGGGCTTCTAGAAAAATCAAAGTTCTCAACCCATCTACATCGAGAACACACAACCGACCTTGGTATCTAAGGACACCATCTCCCCCTTATGAGAAGACCTCTACTTTCTTCTCTTCAACAAACTTCTTCAATTCAACGAAGGTAGAATCAAGGTTTTGCTTGTACTTCACATCAATAACCATAGAAGATTGAGACCTATCAAGAACAAATGCACCACCATCACTAGTGTCATTCAACCTAACACCCTATCTAGCCAACTAGTGAACCTTTTTTACTAACTCTTTCTTTTCACCCTCAACACGACCTACACTACCCATAGTCGTCCTACTCAAAGCATCGAATACCACATTGGACTTCTTGAGATAATAGTGAATACTCATGTCATAATCTTTGAGAATTTCAAGCCATCTCTATTGCCTCAAATTTAGGTCTTTTTGAGTGAACACATACTGCATGCTTTTGTGGTCAATAAACATATCAACATGAACTCCATAGAGATAATGTCACCAAATCTTAAGGGCAAACACCACAATGACTAGTTCTAGGTTATGAGTTCGATAATTACACTCATGTACCTTTTATTTTCTAGAAGCATAGGCTATAAATTTGCTATTCTACATCAACACACAACCCAACCCAACCCTAAATGCATCATAATATACCACAAAACAATCCAAACCAACTGGAAGAGTCAAGATTGGAGCCAAAGTTAACTTATCTTACAAAGTCTTGAAACTATTCTCACATTCATTAGACCACACAAAGTTAGCCTTCTTCTGGGTCAATTTGGTCAAAGGGGATACAATTGAAGAAAACTCTTCTACAAACTGTCGATAGTAACCTGCCAAACCCAAGAAATTTCTTATGTTAGATAGAGTTAAGGGTTTTGGCCAATTTCACACTGCCTCAGTTTTCTTTGGGTAAACCATAATACCTTTATCAATTACGACATGGCTAAGAAAAGATACCTCTTTCATCCAAAATTGATACTTGTTGAATTTGGCATACAATTTCTCATCTCTCAAAGTTTGAAGAACACTCTTAAATGTTCCTCATGTTCATTCAATCTTTGGGAGTAGACTAGTACGTTATCAGTAAAGAACACAACAAAGAGATCAAGGTAGGGTTTGAAAACCCTATTCATAAGATCCATGAAGATTGTTGGCACATTTATCAACCCAAAAGAAATCATCACAAATTTGAAGTGCCCATAACTTGTTCGGAAAGTTATTTTAGGAATATCACATTCCCTAACCCGCAATTGATGATACCTGAAATGAAGGTCGACCTTAGAAAAATGTCTATCCCCTTATAGTTGATCAAATAAATCATCTATCCTCGAAAGTGGATATTTATTCTTAACAATAACTTTGTTGAGTTGATGATAGTTAATGCACATTCGGAGTGATCCATCATTATTCCTCACAAACAGAATGGGATCACCCCAATGAGACTTTCTAGGCCTAATAAAGCCCATCTCTAATAAATCCTTCAATAGATCCTTAAGTTCTTTCAACTCTGCCGATGTTATCCTATAGGGTGGAATATAGATAGGTTCGGTATCGTAAAGGATATCTACGCCAAAATCAATTCTCTGTATAGAGGAATGCCAAGAAGGTCTTCGGGAAACACATCAAGGAATTCATTTACTATAGGGCCTGACCCAAGAGACCCTAACCAAATGATAGGTACACCTCTTATAAATTATCTTATGGGCCTTAAAGTAAGAAATGAACCTACCCTTTACCACAAAATTTTGATCCTCCCAATCAAACACGGGTTCATTGGGAATTTAGAATTTAACTTTACAGGTTCTACAATCTATGGTGGCATAGGAGGCATGTAACCAGTCCATGCCAAGGATGATATCAAAATCCATCATAAATAATTTGACAAGATCACATGGAAGGGTCTTATGCTTAATAGACACAAGAACACTTCTATAGACTCTTTTAGAAACTATTAACTCTCCCATTAGAGTAGATACAAGAAAATGATCAAATAAAATTTTGGGACTCAAATTGAACCTATTAGCAAGGAAGGGGGTCACAAAGGATAAGTTGGCACCCAGATCTAACAACACATAAATATCAAAGTCAAACACTTTCAACATACTCATGACAACATTTGGTTCTTCATCCACCTTTTTCCTCCCTTGTAGTGCATATAACATATTCTTATGAGGAGCACTGCTTTGTTATATACCTTGAGGCTTTTGACCTGCTTGAGCATCTTTGTCTTGTGGACGAACACCCTTACCCTTATAACAAGCTTGGGACAATCAAAAATCTTGTGACCAAGTTGGGGCCACATGCAAAGCAACCACCAGTCTCTCAATAGAACACACATCCATGGTTCTTGCCATATTTTTGGCATTTTGGATAAACTTTAGCACCACCACCTCTACCTTGCTGACTCTTAGCAAGTTTGACCAGATCATTAGTATACCTTTGGATTGAAGCATTTGAAGACCCTTATTATTATAACCTTTGGTTATGTTGATTCTGGTTTCTATCACCACCATTATTACCTTGATACCCACCATCATACCTTTGCATCACTCTTCCTTATCTTGTGAAGCTTCGTTTTCTCAAGTGTCTTGGTGTAAGTCATAATCCAAGCTAAGTCCATATCCTTGAGGAGTAGAGCAGTCTAGCATTCTTCATTTATGAGGTCTGACACTCGCAAAATAAATATATTCATCCTTGCCCTCGGGTCGGCTACAAGCATGGGAGCATACTCGGAGAGTGTGTTGAACTTAAGAGAGTAATCATGAACACTCATCGATCTTTGCCTCAAATTCACAAATTCTTTCATCTTGGCCTCTATTAATTCAAGAGGGAAGGCCTCTATTAATTCAAGAGGGAAGAAACGGTCTAAGAATGCAGCCTTGAACTCTTCCCAACCAACAGACCATCAAGCAACCTCTCTCCCTTCCACTAATCATACCAAATCTAAGAAAGGCTCTCAAGCAGAACTCGGCCTTCTTCTTTGAAGAAACACTCATAATGGAAAGAAGCTTGTACACCTCATTGATAAACCCCACTGGATCCTCCTCAAGCTTATTTCCATGAAACTCTTGTGGGTTCATTCGGGTGAAGTCTCTCACCCAAGAAGCTTGGGTGGGGGATGGAGGAGCTAGAGCTTTAAGTAGAGCATGAGTAGCCTAGTTGGGAACAACTTGAACGAACAGAGAGATAACATTCCTGAACATAGCATGGGATGCACTACCCTCTTGTTGAGGTTGAGGAACCTTGGGTACACGAACATTCCTTCTCGATGGCATTATTTATAGCACAAATAATAAGTCGCCAGAAATAAGAATATCTTAAGTTACTCTAAGGCATAACTTGATTTAAACAAAGGAGTGAACAATCCTAAACATGTCATAGCTTCCTACTCATAATTGTGACACACTTCACAACCATGAATAGGACTCTACTTAACGTGGTATGTGGACTTCTAAGGACCATTTTAAAACCTAGTGCTCTGATACCAAGCTTATCACAACCCAAACCTAGGGACAAGGTGTGACATGGTGAATGAGAACATAAAGGTCCCCAAACAAACCTCTTAGTTCATACATGCACTTCATAGGTTTAAATAATAAATACTAAATAAGCGACAATACGAAATGGAAAATAGGACTAAGGGACATATCATAGCTAAAAGTGAAAAGTCAACTTAATAGTTCAAGAAATAATCAAAGTGATGTAGTAGTCCAAACATACCTCTAAACAAAAGATAATAAACGGAGCCAAAATACAAGTTTGGACCCCTCAATACAAAGTCATAGAAGAAAACACATAATGTGTCTGAAATATCAAAAGTAAAGCTAGAAGATAAGGGCTCCATTCCCAGTGGATGGGAACTCCCCAAAAGCTCAAAATCTTCCTGATCAATCTAGCCACAAGGAGGAGGATATGGTAAAACACATGTCCCTGCATGATTATAAACATGTAGGAAAAATATTGTTAGTACTTTAGAATGTACTAAGTGTGCAGGTATGCAATGCAACAAATAATTATAATGAAAAAAATACATTCCAGATATGCCTAATTCTGAAGCTTTAACAATATAATTAGTTTTAAAATAAAGCGTAAAATAATTCTATGGTAATGCAAAGGAAGCACATAAGTATATAGGTGTGGGAATAAGACCGTAGCTAATAAAACCATATGAGCTAAAATATGGAATACCATTGTTATACTCTACACAGGCCAAAGAGTGAGCCTACTTGCCAAGGTAAACTCCAGAAATGGAAATACTAGATGGATCCACTAGTCGAAAGGTCTAAAAAATCATAATCAAAATATCCTACAGTGGAACGTAGTTATGAGATTATAATCTTTATATAAGACCCCTTAGGTCGAGCCCCACTTCTAACTCATTCAGTGCTAAGTCAAAATCCTACGGAGATGGACAATGCATAATCAAAATAATCAAAACTCAACTTAATTTGGAAGGTCTTAGCTAGTATAAGCATATTCAACTTGTACTTAAGAATAAATCCTTAACAAATATTCAGAACGATTTAGAGTGGGTCTTGAGTCACTCAATATCAATTAAAACTTATAGTTCTTGTCCTAGATCAAAATTATGTACTCAAGTGCATGCCATAAAGATTAATATCCGAAATTCATAAATCAGCTTAGTGCATATTTGATATTTGTCAAATAACCTTAAAATCATTTAATTGGATCATAAGAAAGCTTAAAATAATCAATTAAGCAATATAGGATCAGAATCATATTAACCCACAAGAGAGTTACAAGCTTGAAAGTGTATATTATGTTAATTCATGTAAATTCATAATGCTTGAATTAAGTTATGTAAAACCTTGATAGGTATTACTAAATAATCATAAAAATGTATGAATAACTGTAATCTAAGAAAATATCAGTTAACATGCAATTACCCATAAATCAAAGATTGAAAATTCATAATTCAAAATTTAATTTTCAAAGAGGACCTCTTAGTTGAAAGGAAACAAGAATCAAACCCACATACCTTAAGCCAAAATAGAGAAGAAAGTTGAAGAGAATCTTGGATTTGATGAAAAGCTTGGAAGAAATTGAAGCTTGTTCTTCAATAGAGGATTTGAGTCTTCTTCCTTGGGAGAAAAATTTGGAATGAGTGAAGGGGAAGGTTATTAGGGGATGAAAATAAGTGTTGAAAGGTGTATTTGGGTTAAATAGGTCGAAAACCCCTTTTGGGAAAATAAAATATCATCAAAAGTAAAAAAGTAATGTTTTAAAGTGTCTCAGTGGTAAAATCGGTGGTCCAGAGGTAGCATCGCCAAATCAGACCTTCAGACCACCTTTTTTGATAGTTTTTGAAACTTTTCAGAGTAAGGCGGTGACCAATTCGGTGGTACGCCAAATGCATTCGGCGGCCAAACTGACTATCGCCCTTTATGACAGCCTAGATAAGTTTTAGTAAAATAGTCATAATGTTTTACTCCAAACTCAAAATAAGGTAAAATCATATGTGTTGGAAAGATAATTCAAAGACCTAAAATTTTATAGGTAGTGGATCACCTAATTCGTTATGTGCTAAAAAATATGATCATTTAAAGTTGACCCTTATACAAACTCACACTAAAACTTAGCAGATTGGAATCCTTTGGTCTTGGCTCAATATAAGAGATACCTTTAATGACCCCACACTATATGTAGTCCACTTTGAATACTTAGAAATTGATCCAACTACATTAGAAGCAATCAAGTTGAGCCTATGTGTGTATGACGAATGACCATGGTCTTCGCTTAGGATCTAGGGTGTTACATCTACTATACGCGGCATGTTGGACTCCCTACGATGCTTTCAAACTTTGTGCTCTGATATCACTTTTGTAATGACTCAAACCTAGGACCTAACCATGACACGGTGAATGTGATACCCAAAGGCATTTCATCCAAGCCTTGTGTTCATATCATAAGCATTCACAAGGTAAAATAAGCATTCATAAGAGAATAAGCAAGAAAAATATAACAATATCAAATCATAGATTACCTTAAGGGAATTTACATCATCATAACATCCAATTCATGCCTCTATATCATAAGTTCTTGATGGGGTCTAGAATATAACTTATTAGCTCACCCTCATGACATACATCAAAGAAAGTAATAAAGTCTCACTAGAAAAGCATCATAAAGGGGCTTGTTCTTAAAGCATGGGAATTCACCAAAAATCTTCACACTCAACTTCCAAGCTAGCTACGAAATAGAATAGTGGCCTCGTTATCCATCCCCATATGATTAGATCATGTAGGCAAAGAAAGTATATGTTAGTACATGGAATGTACTAAGTATGTTGGTATGCCATGAAATATGGAACATCACATTTTAATATCAATATGCATAATCATAATCAATAGAGTGAGGACACAACATGTATGAGCAATGCAAGTTTAAAACCATGAGAAGAAGAATCATCAAATCCTTTCATAATCATAACATACATATGTGGGAATAAGACCATAACTGACATATAAGACCATGTGGACTAATACATGGAATCCCAGTGTTGCCTCTACACCAACCTAAAGCGTAGGATACTTTGCCAAGGTAGATTAGACCTTACCTTACGATATCCTTCCCACTTTGGTAAGTGCTTAACATGAACCTTATGAGAACCTTCCCATTTGGGTGTAAGCTTTACTTATGTGGATCCACTACATAATACCATATATGCACATAATCATCATCACTTACGGTGGCACGTAGCTATGAGAAAGGTAGGCCTTACATTAAGGACCCCTTTGGTCGAGTCCCCACCTCTAATCTCATTCGGTGCTAAGTCATATCCCACAAAATACTTAAATCATGCATATACATAGCTTTTAACATAATTCATACTTCATTAAAATCATACTTTCAAAGCTTGTAAAATAGTCATTATAATCATTCATGAAAATATCTCATGTCATAGGAATAGTCCATCTACTTAGATTTTCATATACTGTGGGTAAACTTCCCACCTTAACATCATCATCATAAACATTAGGGTCTTAATCACCTTCTTTATCATAGCAACATTATAATCTTAACATCGTCATCATTATCATAACATCATCATCATTATCGTTAAAATATATTTTCCTTACTTAAGATCATGTTCATGTAAAACCTAACTTTATTATGGAAGACTAGGGCTAAGTGTTGGTTCATGAGCAATTGAATCAAAATCATGCAATTTAATAATATTCATAGAGAAAACATACAATCGAAATCAATTTGAATCATTATTAAGGAAACTCACATCAATTCATCAAGCCCTAATCATACATACTTGAAATCACATGCTTTTACTTGAAAAATCATAAAAATCATGTAATTCTTCATAATTCATGCAAAATTACATATAATCATCATGTAAAAATCATAATCCATGCAATTGGAATCATAACATAAATGCCCATAAGAAATCATCATGAAACTCTAACAAAAAGAGATTTTGGATTGGGCTTCATGGATGAAACTAATCCATGAATGAAGAATACATACCTCATGTGAGAATTCCTAGACTTGAAGATGCAATTCAAGAAATCCTTAAGTCAAACCTTCAAACCCTAGCTTCAATGGAATCCTTATCTTTGAGAGAGAAATATTTGAGAGCCTTTGAGAGAATTATGAGAAATAATAGATTACGAATAGAACTTATAGGAGCTAGGTTGGTAAAGGGAGAGGAGGGCCAAAATGACATAGTTTACGATTTACATGAATTGGAAATGTTAAAAACACTATTCATCAAAATTTTCCATAGCCAACCACTAGACCCCGTCTACTTGTCATGGTTCAATCTATGGCTCATGCCTTGGCTCGTAGAACCTGTGCCACCAAAAGTTGAGATACTGGAATTGTCACTTCTCAAACAACGAACACACAAGATGACCCTTCATTACTTTTACAGGCCATAATTCCCTTTTTAGTGACTCCCCATACTTAGAAAAAATCCCATCCTTTAGAAGTCTCTTCGACGATGCTATCCATGGGTCGTGATCCCATTGACAACCCATCTTGTTAATCATAGGCCAATTTTTAGAAATTTCAAAATTTTCCAACTTTGTTGGACTCAATCCACGGAACCTTCCTATTACCCGTGGATCCTTCCATGAGTCATAGACTAGCTCATATGTCAAGTCAGTGCCAAAATTCTTTAACTTTCATTTTCCAAGCCCATGAATATGAGGGGTGTTACCCGTTCTTTGTACACGTATATGCCCGATCTTGATAAATTCCATTTGTACATATGTGTTAAGATCAATTCCTAAGTATTTGAAGTATTAGATGAGGTTTAGGGTAAACAAAACTCTTACTTCAAGCTAAGTCCAAAGAATTTCTATCAACTAAGTTTCCGCATGAGCACATATAAAGACCAACTTCTAACAATCATATCTCCTAACATAAAAAGAATTAGGGGTCCATGACCTACAAAATTAAAGGATTTTCAATCATCCTTCAAATTCCACCAAGTTTGCCTAATTTTCTAGTTCTGAAAAAAGTTATGCCCATTCTAATAAAGTCCTATTGATAGTCTTCCCTTCACGACCCTTACCGTAGACCCTGGTGTGTATCACAGACCATGGTGAGCATCTGTCAATGGTAACTTTGCCAAATTCCTCCCACGGACCCTTGTATGGCCTATGGTATCCTTCACCATATCCATCATGGGCGGTAGAACCAAAAATAGGACGTGGTGGGCTTTGTTCAGGGGTACATTTGAATGATTTTTCATAGTTTAATGAGGAGTATTTGCATAATTTTTTATGTAACTTTCAATGTATTTGAATGATTTTTAGACCTAAATATAAGTCTATTAACTACCTTAACCCATCTAAATCATTCATTCTAATTGAATATCCAAATTACAAATTATCTCTTTAAAAACACTATCAAGGTCTTCTTTCCCAATCAAGGGTTTCGTTGAAGATCAAACAAATTCATCAAGTTCAAGGCGATTTCTACTAATTTCTCTTGTATTCTTAAAAAAGGTATGTTGTTATTGATTCATGGGCATCTTCCACCCATGGATCCCAGAAGATCTTCAACTTTTGAAGTGATTTCAAGTGTGAATACATTTTGATCAATTCTTCTACAATTGCATGAATTACGTTTCAATTAAAGTTTATCTATCCAAATGGGCATGATTCTAGTTTAGTCACATGACTCCATTAATATTCATTCAGTTACTCCTATATGCTATCTAGTGTCCAAGATATTGAGTATGGGTTCCTCAATTATGATTATAAAATGATTCAATTCTATATAATCATGCATGATTTAAGTTGGAATTTGCATAATTTCAATGAAATATTACCTAGACCCCGTGTATTACGTTAATTTTAAGTATGAATTCGTGAATGTCTTTATGAGTCTCTTCAATTATTATTAAGTTGATATGTTTTCATATGGTTATTCATGATTTCAATAAAATTACATGATTTTGAGATAATTTTCTATAGATTCATGCATGAGACTATATTTTCCAAGGATAAGTTTTATATTATAATTATGTATTTACAAGGATTTCAACCAAATTACATGTAAAGTATGGATTGACGTTTTATGATGAAATTCTAGCTAAGTATACATGTTGCTGGTACTTTCTCGCCTAAGTATGAATGTGTAAAGATGAAAGGCTTATACTCACATCATATGAGTTTAAGGAGCTATTCTATGACTACGTTTTATGAGTTGTGGATAGGTAGTAGAGATGGTCCCTCCCACATGACATGATTTTATGACTTATGACTTCTATTCCATTGATAGTTTACTTAGCACCAAGAAGACCTCGGGATTCAGGCGATCTCTTGTAGTAGAGGCAAGAGAAGCATTGTAAGATCTCATTATCCCATAACTATATGCCACCATAGGGCAAAGAATCACCCATTGTAGAGGCTTGATTCTTTAAGAAGGGACACCCATAGTAGAGAATTGATCCCTTATATATCTTAATGGATCCACATAGGCATTAGGAGTCTAATTGGCAAGTAATATCCCCATTTCTATAGTGTAGGGGCAACATTGGAACTCCATCTTATAACTCACATGGTTTATATCGGTTAATTGTAACTCTTGCACATGTTCATGATTTCTCAAAAGGTTAAAGGTTCTTTTCACAAAGGTTTATAGTATATTTGACTATGACTCATGACTCTTACTATGATTATGATTCACATTGTATCACATGGTATTTTACAAGGAGTATGATTTCTTACTGTGACTCATGACTATCATTATAGTGTTTTATGTTCTCCCATGACTTCATTACGATTCTTAAAATGCTTTGGTCATGTTAATGATTTACTATTACACTTCAAGGATTTAATTAACATATTTTCTAACTTAGTCATTTGGCACATGACGATGTCATGCATTGTATTCCTCATATACTAGTATATTCAAAGTACTAACACATATTTTTGTCTACATTATTTCATAATATAAGGGAGGAAGTTCACCCTTTTTATTCCACTCTACTCGTGTTTAGTTTAGAGTTGTTGTGAAGAGTAGTTGATTTGTGAATCCTTATGATCTGAGAGAAAATTTTCATGGTCTTTCTTGTTATTTCTAGTTGTTCTATGTTGAGACTATTTCATTTCATTTCTTTCCTTGTTTAGGTGAGCTAGTGGTTTGTTCATAGCCCCCACCTATGATAGTATAGTAGAGGCATATCTACAAAAGAAATGTGTAAGTCTGTTTAATCGGGCCTAACCTTTATTTGTATCATCAGAGTTGATTTTGAGGCATGCCCATCATTTTGCCTCCAATGTTGATTTACTTGTTATATGTATTTTTGACATGCTAAGATGGCTTGGTTAGGATTTCTTCGGGAATTCTAATCATTGTGACACTCCTATACTAGGTCCTAACTTGGGTTGTAATAAATATAACTTGAATATGACATATATTTCTTTAATTAATTAGTTATATGTATTAACAATGAAGTTTTATATGACTCAACCATTTTTAAAAAAAATTAAAAGGACCAATAGGTCCATATTTATTCAAAAATAAAGAGAGTATCAACATATGAGACTTAGCCCAAAACTATTAAGACCAAAAAAATAAGAAAAATAAACAAATGAAAACAAAATAGAAACAAAAATAAAAAAGGAAAGAAATGAAGATACTAGAACTATCAATATTCGTCTTCAACAGTTCTGACCAAAGATCCAAATCTGACTACCTCACCCCAACCATTGATGGAGGTAGCAACCAATTAAGCTTGAGCGGTATTCACAAAGTTATTTCAATCTCTCACAAACGCCACAAATCCAAATCGATAAAGAATTCTTCATCTCATATCACACTTTCAACAAATCAAATCAAGGTAAATAGAAAATCAGTTCAAATCTTACAAGATTCAAGCCTATTTGATGTCTTAAACCCATAAATTCCTACTTTGTGCATGCTGAGTTCTGAAGAGCTAATACCTATGCAACGAGTTCAAGATTTACATGTGAAAGAACTCTCAAATAAACTCTACCTTGCAACAGAAACAACACTTAAAAGATACATGTCTGAGCAAATGATTTTGTTTCCCATAAATTTATATATGCTTCTACATTGTTTTTGACATACTTGACCTCTGAATTACCTGTTACATGATATATGATTTTCTTGCCTCTCTCTTTATGTTGTAAATGTATGTTAAAAGTTGAATTTTTGACACTTCCTAGTTTGGAGGTTAGGTTTGCCTTGTTTATCCCCTTTTAGGATTGATTTTGCTCTCATTCGGAGCGCCTCCATAGATAGAAACTGAGTATAATGTGGACCTGCAAAACTAAAAACATACTTAGTTAAAAAATATTTAGTTTATTTCCTTCTCTAAAGATATGTTTTACCACCACCTGCCTATTCTTCAACTTATTTTTTATAAACCATACATCCACTGAGATACACCCTTTAATCTCCCAACTCACCTCAATTATATTCTTTAAGATTAGAGAGTCAGTTTCCATTATAATGGGCAGGAGATAGTTATGTACACAATACTATAGGACCTCCTTAAAGGCATTTATATCAGCTTCCAAAAAATTACAGAAATGCACACTTTCAGATTTAGCATAGACCAAATCACTATTGTCATCTCTAATACCACAAAGTATTTGAACTATATTCTAGCTGATCTTTATTAGACCCATCAGAAATACACTTAAAACTCGTAATGAAGGACCTTCCCATTTCACTACTTTACAAGATATAATAGGAATATAAGCTTCTAAATATTCTATAATCAGTGGCCAAGAATTAGGATTATTAGCTAACCAAGGATATATAGACATGAGGTAGATATTCCTATGGATTCCTGTGATCATAGCCATCCTTGAAGCTTTTCCTTCATGTTTGGTAACATTCTTTCTTTTTCATATATGTCATATAATAATGGTTTAATAAAGGCTTCAGTTTTAGATAGACACTTATCACTCCACTATTTATCTAATGTTTGCTTTAATTGTATAAAAGCTTCATGTATACCACTTGCACCTGAAAATGTTACCTATATGGTGTAAGCCTTTCGACAGGCTACAAACAGATGAATTAGTATTTCTGGAACTGAACCATCGTAGAAAATACATTCTACTATTTTAGTCATTCTACTTATAACTAATACTTCACCAGTAGGAATTCTTTTAAACCATATTCTCCATAATAGGAAATAAATTTTAAAGAAATGCTCTTTTTCCATTTAGTCATAATTCCCTTTTGAATCTCCTTCCTTTGTCTCAAAATTTACTGAGCACTCTTTACTTTAAAGGATTCTTTACTGTTTGGCATTCACCATAGTTTTTCCCTTTCTTCAAAAATTTGAAAATTACCAAACATAGAAGTTACATGTTCTCAGACTTCTTCATTAAATAGCTTAGCCATCTTATTCATGTTCCAACCATCAGGCTTCATTACTTTTTGAACCTCTTAGCATATTCATTAGAAATATCTTGTGAAATAGAAAAGATATAATGTAGTGCCCCCATTCGAATTAAGTTGTCATGCCAATGACTAGCATGACCATATTTAGGTTCCCACCAAATTTCTTGATTTATGTTATCATTAGCTTGCAGTAGTAACTTCTATACTTGAGATCTCCCTTTCCACTTAACAGTTTATGAATGTCTCTTACAGTATTTATTCCATAAAGTATTAGACCATAAAATATTTCTAGTCATTAAATTTCACCATAGTTTACCAAATGAAGCTTTAGAAATATAAAATAAGGACCTAAAACTCATATCTCCTTCCTCCTTACGAAGAAAGATATCATCCCAATTAATCTAATGTTTTGCTCTCCCCACTTGTTTAAAATTACATAGAAACTTGGCAAAGGTATTATGAATATCATGAATAATTCATGTTAGAGAAATAATTACAAACAAGAGATAAATAGGCATACTTTAAAGAACATGATTAATAAAAACTGTCTTACCCCCAAAAGAAAGTAATCTGCCTTTTCACATTTATAATTTCTCTTAAATTTTTTCAATCAACTCTGTAAAGTAAGTCTTCCTTTTTAAAGCATGCCTAGTAGGACATGCAAGATACATTACAGAAAACTCACCTTTTACAAAATTAGTAGTGTTTCCCACTACCTTTACAGAATCATCTGCAACTTTGTTGTACATGAAGAAATGACTCTTTTCTTGTTTTTTATATGACATATATAAAGTTTTATATGTCATTCTTTCTTCTAAAAAATTAATAGTGTTTTCCACTACCTTTAATATGAAATCACTCTTCCGTGTAGCTCTCTTTTCCCCCTGTTCCAGTAAATTCTGCTCTGCTTCATTTTTTTCTTTTGTTTTTCCATTTCACTTCTGCTTCTAATCTTCATTTATTTTTTGATGAGTTAAATATGTTTTCTTACTGAGTTGTTTGGATACAAGGAGCCCATTGTTTAGAGGTATTTAATTATTTTTTAAATCTTCCACTTCTTAAATTTGAATCTTCCAGTTTAATTTGTTATTATTGTAAGTTTAATTTGATTGTAGTTGTAGAATTTGTTAAATGGTTTAAATTAAATAACTTTAGGGTTGTTTGTATTAGAAATTAGGTGTATCTAACCCCAAAAGATAGAGGAGCAATTAGGTTTATTTTCTGTTCTTTAACCTCCTTATTTTTTCCTAATCTTTTGCCATTTGCTATATATTTGTTTGCTTTCTTACGATAATTTTTTAACATTTATTATTGAATTCAAATATACAATAATTGACTTTAGGTTTTGTTATCACAAATATTGTTCAATGACGTCTCTCATTTCCCTACGTGATTTAGTTGGTGAAAGCTACCAATCAGAACTGCGTGCTGAAATAACGAATGTCGGCAATAAACTCTAATAGTTCTTCATCATCCACTTTTCTTATGTGCTAACTTTGTATCCAGCGGTCAAATATATATCTTGTTATTTATTAAAATGATTATGCAAAAGAGGTTGTAGATAAATTTGGTGTTGCTGCTCTTTCAATATTAGCAGATGTTATGTTGCTGAAATAGTTGCTTCTCCAGGAAGAAGCAAACTAGAGGTATTTCTTCTTTTTTATCGCATCATGAGTTTTTTTTCATTGTATGATTTTCAAGGCCTTCATTAGCATTTGATGTTAGAGTTGGAAATCTTACTTCTTTTTTTCATATTTTAGCTCATATCCTGATCCTCAGCAACTGAATCCCAATCTGAGCCTTCACACATATATCAAAAAAATGATTTTTCTCTGACCCAACTAAGTCTTATGCTTCAATAACATTGATATAAACATACCACAACTCAAAAGAATAGTATATCTTTTCACTGATTTGGGTGGACGACATTGACAAATCTATTGGACTAGCTACATCTATATGGATAGCATCAGGAAATGCTACATGAGCTTGTGTATTAATCCCCACAGCAAACATCAGTTCTCCTTAGTTTTTCTTCCCTTGTTTTCTAGGCGATACCATTCTAGAGACAATGGATTATCTGGAGCAAGTCGGGTTGGAACTTCATGCAGAACAACTGAAACAAAGTCATCTTTCAACATAGACTTATCCTTAACCAGAACATCTAAAATTGAAGATTGCATTCTTTCTTTAACAAAAGCAAATATTGTATTCGATTCTGGATTTTGATTTTTCTCATAGTGTTGTGTGACTGCTTTATAGTTCTCAACTTCTGCTTTAATATAAGGTTCAAGACTTCCTATGACATCTTAAAAACACAAATCTTGTGCTTTCACGACTCTAAAAGTCTTAGAAATAGGAAGTGCATAGGTTCAACGAGGTCATATGTTCTTAATATTGTAAGTAAAAGAAAATTAATGGATCTATGGTAGTAATAAGTTAAAATTGATGGAAGAAATCATTGACTACCTAGATGTTGTGGGAGGAAATTGTTTATGTTTAGAAAGTATGTGTAAATCCATTGTAATGACCCTCTTGGTCATTTCTGTATTTTTGCAATTTCTTTGCTGATTTGAGCTTCTGTGTTGTGGCCTTAGACCTTTAATGCCCTATTGGGACTGTTGGAATAGTTTGTAGAGTGTTTTGGGTGTGAATTGTGTGAGCTTGCAAGTTAGCGAGAAGCTAAAGTTGTCAAAATAGGTTTTCTAACAAAACATTGGTAAACGACCTCAGAATGGGATTCTAACAGTTCCCTTAGTTCCAGAATGTCCAATTTATGCTAGTAAGGTGGTTGGTTCGAGAACAGAGTTTTATTTTGAGCATTAGATTCATTTTCTTACCTTATGTTTGAGGACAAACATTATTTTTAGTGGTGGACGATGTAATGACCTAGAAGATCATTTTTGGAAACTTCAGCTAAATTACTATTTTTCCCCTTCTGGAAGTCACTTAAAGTCATTTTTTATTGAGTTGAAAAATCGAATTTCAAAAGTCTTGGTAAAAGTTGGAGTTTTGCAAAAAATAAGGAATTTTAAAAGGCTTAAGTTTGAAAACTTTGAGTTTTGGAGTCATTTTGAGTTTTGGGTGTCGGAATTTAATTCTATCGATTCCATTAGTTTTGAAATGTCAAAACTGGTCTATGAGAACTTGCAGAATTGAATTCGAAGTTAAAATGAGGTTTTTGGACCCAAAGTTTTATTTTTAGTTGTTTTTGGAGCTAAAGTTTGACTTTGATCAATATTCGAAGTTCGAAAGCTCAGATTAAAATTCTGACAATTCTAATAGTTTTGAATGGTCAAACTAACGCTAAATATGGTCTCAAAATAATTTTTGGAGATTTTGAGGGCAATTTTGGTATTTCAAATTTTAAACTAGTTTATTGGGGTTGTATTGGTAATTGTATCGTAGAGACCTCAAAATTGAATTCTGATTATTACATTAAGTCCAGATTGTCGTTTTTAGTATGGATTCATGTTTGGTTTGTGAAATTTAAACTCCAAATAAATCTTGAGGGTCCGTATTGAGTTTTGGTTTGAGTTGTGGGTTGTTAGTTTTGCTGGTTCTGGTGCAGGTCACCTTTCTTCTTTGCGTTCACAAAGAATCCTCTGCATTCGGGAGGTCAAGGTGGCCTAACACTCTACATTCGTGAGGTTTTGATCCGCATTTGCAGAGGTCACCCAGCCTCCTATCCGCGTTTGCGGAGAAGTCCATGTTAGTTGACTTCCGCATTCGCGAGTCCCATTTCGCATTTGCAGAGGCTTCTTTAGACCAGACCAGTGAATAGTTTTAACCTATTTCCATCATTTTTAACACTCCAAGCTTCGTTTCAAAGAGGAATTTTGAGACTTTTCAAGGCTAATTAATTGGGTAACTAGTTTCTAACCCATTTCATTGATTTGCATTGATTAATTTGTGATTTAGACTTATAATTTTGGAATTTAATGGTGGAATTTGAGAATTTTTGGGATTTTGATTCCTAAACTTTAAATGATGATTCCTCCCTCATCTTAATCCCATTTTCAAATTGGTTTTCACCGTTGAGATTCTTATTGCGAGGAGAACGTTTTGATGTAAATATTTTTAAATTTCTGGCTACTTTTTCGATATGAGATTTTTGACTGTCATTTCACCCGAATTGATCGATTTTGGTGCCAATAGATTCGTTATGTGATTGTGATTCTATATTTGAATAGATAATGACATTTTAGGTGTAAAATTGAGGGGAAGAGCTTTGGCCAATTCTTGATTCGGCTACTAGTTGAGGCAAGTGGAATTCTAAAGCTTGTTAAGCCTATTCGAACATTATATTCCCTATGCTTACCGTGTGAATGATGGAAATGCTTGTGTTGATAAATTATAATTGATGAGTTGTGAGAATTTAGTAAGTTATAAATTGGCATATATGGCTTAAATGTGGAATATTTAGATTAATACTAGTTGACTTGCGCTACGATGTTGAGAATCATTTGTGATATGAGTTCTTGATATATATACATATATGAAATGTGTTTATGTGGTTTGTGAATGAGAGTGTCAATGTCGTGGTTGAGCTTAACTTGTAGGTTAGAGACTTGATCATAGGCTTGAGACAGGCTCTTTTTTGTGCCTTATTGTGATATCATATTATGAATTGATTATGAGACTATATAACTATTGCACGTTTGGCTTGAGATGATGATACTTGTTATAAAGTGGACTCTGCTTATATATCATTATTGCATCATTTACATATGTTCTTGATGTGCATTGTGACTGTGTACCACTAATGAAACACAAATGAGAAATAGGGGATGGGACACACGAACCGTGACATTAAACACAAATGAGAAATTAGGGACGGGCCACACGAGCCATGGCATGTGACATTAATTATCTATATATATTGAGGTCGGGCTACACGAGTTGTGGCATGTTCCATTGATTATATCTTATTGAGGTCGGGCCTCACAGACCAGGGCAGGTACATGGACAAATATATCCCTCATGGATTTCGGACTGATTATATCATCGGATGTGCATCGCAGAACATACATGCATCACAATATTTGACATTGAATTTCATTATGCTATCTCATCTCACCCCATTTTCATGTCATTCATACTATATTATCTGTATTATGATTTGACTCAGTTATTGTGAATGAACTATGTGATGGTTACACTTGAATTATACTTGGAAATACCTGTTACTTAGTTGAGTTGTATACTTGAGATAGATATACATATTGTGATGTTGCTGAGTTATATTCTGAGATGTCGGCTAAGGGCTAGTGTTGTATAATTGACTATATAGATGTATATATATACTGTTGTTGCTGGGACTTTTTTGAGTGCAGGATTGTAGTTAGGCGGTATGTGACTGGCGTGGAAGGAGTATTTTATTCTTTATGCTTTACTTATTGTTTAGATCCTCTTATTAAGTGTCTATATTTTTGGCACTCACCCTTGCTTCTACATGTGCGTGCAGGTTGTGAGTCCGATTCTACTTAAGTTAGCTTCTATCTTTACAGATCGAGGTTCCTAGACATTCGAGAGGTAGCGGCTTGTCTGCTTGGCAGACTCTCAGAGTCCTTATTCTTTTATGTTCTATTTGAGGTCTAAGTTCCAGACTTATATTTATTTTTATTATACTTTGTATTCGAGGATTGTACATGTGACACGAGTCTTGAAATGGTTTGTTTAGTATTGATATTCTAGTGCTTGTCCTTGTTCAGATCTTATCTCTTCCGCTATAGTATTATTGTTAAGTTGAGCAGTTTTAGGCTTACTTTTCTTGGTGGGTTAGGCAAATATCATCATGACCATTTTTGGGTCGTGACATGTAAATAATTGTGCCAACATTAGTATGGAAACTCAGAATTACACATTGGTAACTGGGTCATCTTGGGGAGCTTGAAGAGCTAGAAGAGCTTAGTCCTTATTAGCACGAACAACTCTTTGCAAGGGTATTCTTCTAGGAGGCCTCATTTGAAAAGTGCAAAAAATACATCGTTAGAATCAGGAAGCCTTAGAACACACTATAAGGCACGACATGAATCATAAAAGAAGTGAAAATTCCTAGAAATGTCTCATAGCTTCCCACTCATAGATGTGGTGTACTTAACACTAATGAATAAGACTCTATTTAACATGATATGTTGGACTCTTAGGACACTTCACAACCTCGTGCTTTGATATCAAGTTTGTCATGACCTAAGATAAGTCTTAGGTCTGACACGGCTAATGAGATTCCTAAAGGAACCTCAAACAAGCCTTCTTATCATATCATGGAAGGGTTTCATAGACCTTGGGCCCCAAATATACCATCTCTAATTCTCAACATATGAGTCAATCTACGGGCTTGTCTTGTCTTCTACGGTCTGCAGACACCCTCTATATTTTCCTCCAATACTTAACAAAAAATTCACCAACCACAACCCCATCTACGAACCCATTATTACGACCTAACAAAGTATCCACGATCCGTTAATGGTTTCGTCCTGTCGAACCAAAATATTTCCTTCTTTGAGCCTCGACAACGGGCTAGTTTTGCGAGTCGTAGAACTTTGTATGACCCGTAAAAGCCTCTCATACACTCAACCCAAAATTTTCAAAATTTCACCAAGTGTCAGTGTCATCTACGAGACCTTGTCTACGATCCATAGGAACATCTACGAGTCATAGATTGGACTCGTTGTGCTTGACACCAGTTTCGTATTCTGCACTATTCCTTCAAAATCCAACTTTCCAATATACTAGGTATTACAAGTGAAAATTATTTTTAACCCCCAGCTTTACTTTTAAAATCAAACTCCCACCTCAACTTTGAACAATAATGAAACTCCCTCCTTTATCCTAATAAAAAATTTAAAATGCCTATTATATCCTTTCATTATCAAGTTTTTTTTAACTTCTTTAAAAATCATGATTTTTTTTATTTTTAATTCTTCTGAATTCATGCAACAAATTTTTCATAAAAGCATAAACATTATCTTTTGGACAAAATTAAGTATATAAGCTAAAAATGTTCTATAATAGAGTACAAAAAATTAATTTTATTAATAATAATCAAAACTGTAATATTTATTTATACAAATGAAAATAACAAAGAATAATAACTATATAAATATATTTCAATGCAAAACAAAATAATGAATTAAAATTAAGGCCAAATTTTTTAAATTGTATTTATTTAGATTTTAAATTATTTTAAAGTATAATTATATAATACTTCATCAATGTCAATCAAAACTTGTTTAATTTATATAATAGACTATAATATTACATAAATTATAGTTTAAACTAATTCAAAATCTAAATAAATACAACCTTAAATTTTTTTACCTTAATTTAATTCATTATTTTATATTTCCTGCATCAAAATATATTTGTATAGTTATTATTCTTTGCTATTTAACTTGTATAAATAAATATTAGAGTTTTGATTATTAATAATAAAATTAATTCTCTCATTGTTTTGATTTACTTTATTATTAAAAAAAATCATCATTAGCTTATACCTTTAATTAGTATTTCTCACCTTTTTTCGTCCAAAAGATAATGTTTATACTCTTATGAAAAAATTGTTGTATGAATTCAAAAAAAAATAAATGAAAATATCATAATTTTTAAAAGAAGAAAAAAAAAAGTTGATAGTGAAAGAATATAATAGATATTTTAAAATTTTAATTAGGATAAAGGGGAAAATTTGACTACTATTCAAAGTTGAGGGAGAGTTAAATTTCAAAAGCAAAGTTGGGGGTGAAAACGATTTTCACCCTATTTGTCATTCATATATGGAAACACAGAATATACAGGGATGATAGTCTAAGTATAGCTGTCCAACATAGAGATTAGAGATGCATGTATATATAAGGTTATAGAGTTATGTATAGAGTTACATATACAAAGAGTGTTGTTATTACAACACATATAAGCATGGCTTCGGTACAAAATTATAGCAAGAGAAAAACTAGGACCTACATGCGTAATTAACTAAGTATTTTCTACATATATAGAAGCAGCACCAACTAGTAAGCCACGCGCATTTGGCGTCTGTTAGAATAACTGGTTATGCGACTGAGCTGCCTCGTAGCTATTTAAAGCCGACACTGGTGGTGTTGGAGATGTGATCATAGTTTTTGTTATCGTCGAGGGAATCATCCGGTAAACGAGAGATTCCGATATAATGTAGCGATAGTTGCAGCTCTGCTGTGGCACCCGAAATGTGGTACCGACGCCACTGATTGCAGCTCTATTCATTCTCTCTTTATCAAAGTATTTGTCAATCACAGCAAACCCTTCCGAGCCTATTTTAACAAGATCTCTCTTTGATGCCATTTTGAATTATTTACTTATTGGTTTGAGAAGAGAGTAATGTTTATGACGAAACTTTTCTGATGCAAAGGCCGATAGGGCCAATGTTCCATTATATACAAGGTTGGCCAAGACTTGGGACACAAAAATAATATAATTCCACTTTTGGTCCTTCAATTTTAGAATAAAGCGTATTAGTTCCTTTTTCTTTTTAGCTGAATAATTCAAGATCTCAAACCAAAGGGAAATGGGAACAGAATTTTTAAAAATAAAGAAGAAAATTAAGCTAATTAGGAGATAGTAGTTGTTCAATAAGCATATATAACAAGGATCAAACTTAAAATTCTTATCATAGGAGAGGTTTCTTGGTATGTCCACATTTAGAAGATTCTATTTAATCTCATAAGCTCATAATTATATATTTAATATTATTACTTCTATTTTTAATTTTTTGTTTCATTGCAATTTTTTGTTTTGACCAAATACGTCTTGCATCATTAAAAAGGTCAAGTAAAGATGGATATAAATTGTCTCTGAAAATAAAAACATATATAAAAATTATATCGAGAAAATATTTAAGTTAAAAAAAATTGTGTCAAAAAATTGTAACTAAATGTGTTTATAATATTTCAAAATTTTATATAATTGACTATAATAAGAATGATGGATAGAGTTATTAGAAAATAATACCTTAATATTTTTTTCTTTTTATTAAACTTTTTTTTTTATGAAATAAGCAAAATTATAAAAGATGGAGGATTCTTATCAGAATGATGGAATGATTAACCAAACACCACTTGTTATACTTATAACATGATTTGATCTAATCTCTTTGAACTCATATTAATTAAAATATATTTTTACACTAACTAATATGTTTTAACGATGGGATGTTATGATTTTTAACGATTAAATTTATTCCCTTGTTAATGATGGATTAAAATTTGTCTTTAACGACCGAAAAAAAATTTGGTCACTATAAGTGTATTTATAACGATTGGAAAAAAATTTGGTCACTATAAATGTATTTATAACGATTGAAAAAAAAGTTGGTCACTATAAGTATATTTATAACAAGCAAAAAATATCTGGTCTTTATAAGTGTATTTATAACGATTGGAAAAAAAAATTGATCTCTATAAGTGTATTTTTAACGATCAAATTCATTTCCCTTCGTTAAGAAATAGTCGTTAAAAGTCTTTTTTCTTGTAGTGTAACAAAGAGTATTATTAGAAGGAAAAAGACTCAATATGTCATCAAACTTTTAAAAAAAGTTCATTTTTGTTATACCTTGAAAGTTTAACTTATCTATGTCATTTTCGTCTGAGAAAAGACTCATTCATATCAATACATATTTGTTAACTGAAATGACTTAGATGAGTCAAACTTTTAACAGATATCCTAGATAAGCCTTTTTTTTTATCAAAGTCTGATGACATATTTGAAGTTTTAATTTTTCTTTTTAAAAAAAATAAATTTAATTAATGAAGTGATCGAATCATAATTGACCACGTGTAAAAAATGATTTTGCAAAATGAAAATTATTTCCAATCAACAAATAATAGTAGGAATGAACTTTTTCTCAAACGAAAATGACATATATGAATCAAATATTTTTAAAAAAATAACACAAATGAACTTTTTTTCAAAATTTAATAACATATTTAAGTCTTTTTAACAAACTTAATTATATTCCATTCGCGAGACAATTGGTAAACCTGTGGCTTTATCAAAAATAGATGCCGATAGAAGGATGCAGCATTGACGGTCCTATTCTTTTTTTCGGTGGAATTTCCATTACCCTATCCAATATATATTGGTTCAAAGAATCCAAGTCTAGTTTACTATAATGAATCATTTTTAGAATGAGATAAATGTCAAAAATATATTTAAATTATTCTCTTTTTTTTAGTTTCATATTTAAATTATTGAGAGTGCGAATTTTATATTTAAATACACATCTATCTTTTATTTGACTCTCACCATGGTGTGTGAACTACACTCTCTTTTATTTTAAAAATATGTCACATCACACTTCACATAGATAAAACATTTTACTTTAATAAAAAAATAAATTATAGTATTATTAAAAATTAAATATTAAAATTTTATTATTTTTTTACAAAATTATAAAATATAAAATATTTTTCTTACCCGACCTCACCACTTCCTCTCACTACACCTCCCCCCCTCCCCCCCCCAACCAACTAATTTTTTTTCAAAATGTTTTTTATAAATTTTATTTTTAAAAAAAATCTTACTTTATCTCCCTCCCCAACCTCCCCCTTTAAGAAAATAATTTAGATATTATTTAATTTTTTTAGAAAAAAATAATTCTACGCTACTTACCTAATTCTCCATTTTTAATTTTTTCTTATTTTAAAAAATATATGTTTTATTTGTTGTAAAAAAAATAATTTTTTTAATTCTATTATATTCAATACACAAGTAGAAAAACAAATTCTAAAAACATGTGTATATATCTATAAAAAAATTTAAAAAGGGTTAAAAATAAATTAGGAGCGGAAATTTAGATGTGGGTGGGATAGAATTTTATTTATTTTAAAAAAATATCAATTTTTATAGGTAGGAGTGGAGTAGGGGCTAAAATTTGAATTTTTTTAAAAATATTTTATAAAAAAGATTTTAAAAAGGCGGGGATTTTTAGGGGGGGGTACGGGGGGTGGGGGTGGATGGTGGAGTAGGTGAGAAATATATTTTAAATTTTATTTTTTTAAAAATAATATTTTTGGAAGAAATTTATACTTTAATCTTTAACTTTTAATTAATATTAATAGTTTATTTAATTTTTGACAATGTGAAATATTTTATCAATGTGACAAGATTTTTTCAATAAAAGAGAGAGTGTATTACACACACCATTGATGTGTGTTTATCAAACTAATAAGTGATAGTTTAGGTATGAAACTCACACTCTCAATAGTTTAAGTATGAAATTCAAAAAAAGAAAATAGTTTAGATGTATCTTTTATAATTATCTCTTTTATAATTGAATAAACACTAATTGCATGCATGAGCCAAATCCCCTGCTCTTGGGGGTTAGATTGAGTTTAAAATTTTATATATATGGATCAATAGAATGAAATCACTTATTTTATTAAATAATTCATTAATTGTCATGTCATTGTGCTATTAGGAAACAACATTTTTAGAGGTTAAGCACTTTTTTTTCTAATAGTGGAAAGAAAATTTTTAAAACTATTTATGATATGTTAAGAGTATTTTTCATCGGTTTTCGTTTAATAATAATTTTTAGACATAACTTTAATAACATAAGTCATTTTAATAGAGAAAGTGTTTATCAATATTTTTTTTTATCAAACTAATCATTGTATATGACCATTTTTAACATTTCTATCTAAAAAACTTGTCTATTTATAAAAATCCATTTCAACACTTAAGAATGAATTGTTAGCACTAAACATGCTCTTTTATCTTACCAAATCTTTTTGAACAACGAAATAAAGATATGAAAGTTGAGTACTTGAGTTAGGTATAGAATAGTTTATCCAATAACCGGCCATATAATATTACATTTTAATAGAGCGGACCTCTTGGTATGTTTTCCACATTTATGGAGATTCTATCAGATAAGTTTTGGATCTCTCTTTTCAATCTCAGGGAACGTAGAAGACTTAAATACCTACAATAGAGAATTTCCAGGAAAGAAAGGAAGAATCACTACGACAAAAATATTCCGTCCGTGAGACCATTATTGGTCTATATATAGAACCAATTGACACGAACATAAATATACGGATAAAAAATTGACTTGTTCTTCTTTTGGTGAACTACATATGCTGGATTCATAACCCTTAAGGGAACTGCATGTGCTGGGAGCCTGGGAATAGTATTCCTTTCATTTTATTTTATGTCTCTTAATTTGACTTAGATATATAGGAGTTGTTTGATAGAATTAAGGATGTCAAAATGAACTCAAATATCGATAACCCGCTTAACTCACCCAAAAGTTTATGAGTTGGGTTTAAGATAATTTGAATTGAGTTCAATCTCAACCCATTCAAACTTCAACCCATTATGAAAAAATCTTCAATTGAGCCCAATTGAATCTCTAATTTCAACCCTTTCTAAGACTCTTTACTTGCATTGATGTAATGTATATTTTCTATCAATTTTATATGTTCTATGATTTATCTATCTATTTTAACTTTTTATTTTTATTTTCTAGATTTGAAATTCAAATTGTGGTTATAAAAAATAAATAATAATATGTTAGAATTATTGAGATTGAGCGGGTCATGACCCAACCCAACTTTTAGCCCATTTGAGCCCAAAATAAATTTGGACGGGTCATAACCCAACCAATCTCTATTTCAACCCATTTTAACTTTCTCAATTTCAACACAATCTATCCATTTGACACCCCAAGGTAAAATGTATTAATTAAAATAGTTTATGGAATCAAATTTTTGGAATAGAATTTAGTCCATCTAATAAAACATTTGGTTGCACAATGCAAATCAGGCATGCCTAATCCATGGATAACTTAATACATAATATGTGGTCTTATCTAATACTAAGGATATCTAGGGATTACGAATACCGAATTTAGTAATCCTTGGTTTAGAATATAAAATGAATTAACTATCCTTTAAAATAAAGGCTTACAATTCTTTTAATAAATTAGTTTAGAGTATGTGTGTTGCATGTGTACATTGCGTCAATTCATATAAAAAGACAAGATGAATAGACTATTTATAAAAATTATTTAATGATACATTACATGCAATTTTTTAAATAAATAATGAAAATAAATATAGAAGTCCTAGGATCAAATTTAAATTGAATTCAATATATGAAGTAGGATTTATTACAACCAAAAAAATGAGTCATGTCACTCCTACGGTAGTACTGGTTTTATTTTGCTAAAAAATTACGATAATTTATATTAATATTATATTTTTATCATATATTTTGCTCTAATTATATATTCTAGGATTCTTTAATCTTTAAAATATTTTTCTCTTATCATATATTTTAGAAATCTTTGATTATTAATTATTCTAATACCTTTTATCATATATTTTAGGATTTCTTAACTTTTAAACTATATTTTTCTCTTGTCATATATTTTAGGATTTCTTAATTTTAAAATATATTTTCCTCTTATTATATATTTTAGGACCCCTTAATTTAAATATTATAAAGATAATCAAATAATAATTTGAGAAAAATAGTCAATAACAATTTTATCTATTATAATGTTTTTTAATGAGGATAAAATTATGTCAAGTTCAATCAATATTTCTAAGAACCTTCATCTTTTAATATAATACTGTAATGACCCGTTAGATCATTTTAAAAATAAATCCTCACTTTTTCATAAATATTTTTTTTCGTAAATTTAAATTGAAAATTTTAGACTGTTTAGTAATTACGATTATTTAGTTGACGATTAATTTTAGATAATTAATTTAATTGATATTTTATTTAAAGTTCTATACCATTTGTTTTATATTTATTTTAATAAAATTAGTGAAATTTATTACTTTAGTACTCATAAAAAAAATTCAATAAAGAGGAACAAAAAAAGAACAAATAAATAAAAAAATAAAAAAAATAAAAAAAAGGGGACAAGGGCTGAACGCCAAGTCCCAACAAAGAAAAACAAAAAGAACGAAGAAGGAAAAAAAAAGACGAAGAAGCAAAATGGTGAGGAGAAAAAGAAAAGAAGAGAAGAAAAAAAAGGAAAAAGAGAAGAGAAAAATTGAAATTTTCATCCCAAAGTGTTAAGGTAATTATTCTCATTCTTTCTATTAATTTTTCATGAGATTATGAATAGATTTTTAGGGTAGAAACGTGTATAATTTAAGAAAATATAACCCTAGGGTTCTTAAAATAAAATCTTGATTTGGGGGTCGAATAGCGATCCGTTTTAGCTGAAATTTGACATATAAGTTTATTTTATTATGGGTAAATATATTTTGAAAGAAATTTTTAGATTCGAATTCGAGGGCTCGAGGTGACTTTTTGACTCGATTTTTTAACCAAAAAATAAATAAATGGGTGTCATTGGATTCGTATTCTTATGTAGATTATGTATTTGAACAGATTTTGATCATCCGAAAGCGTTACGAAAGATTCAAGTTCTGAAGTGATTGTTAGATTAATTGAGGCAAGTGAATTTCTCAATTCTTGTTAAGTATATAGATACGCGTATTTTCCTTGTTGTTTGTATTTAAAGTAATGAAACTTGGTGATAGATTGACTAGTGCTTGTCGAATAACCTTGATGATGAAAGAGGGATAATAAAAGGCAGCTTGTTTATATATTGATATGTGATATGTCGAGAATGATTTGAAAGGTTTATTGATTTATTGTTGATGTTGTATCATGATTGTGTGGTTGTAAATTGTGCATCGTTAGAAAAATTAGCATCTCTCATTATTTATGTGAACATGTCTAATTGCATTTATTCTGAGACAAAATTGTGACAAAGGCTATGTGAATTGAAGAAAAGTAAGAAACTAAAGAGGATGTATCATTTCGAGGGATGTGTTGTACGCCGCGACGGATACTATAATTCAAGGGTCGTGTCACACGCCGCAATGGATACTATGATTTGAGAGTCGTGTCGCACGCCACGATGGATATTATGATTCGAGGGTCATGTCGCACGTCGCCACGAATGCATGGATTAAAAGTCCCCCATGGGTCCCGGACTGAGAGACAGTGGGTGTGTATAACTAGGTCAAACATGCATCATTCTGTTTGACATTGCATTGCATTACGCATCTTTATCATTTAAGAACTTGTGAGTGCCTATTTATGGAACTTGTGATGGATGAGCTTGATCCTTATGTTGTTGATCTATAAATATTGGTG
>JBCEWC010001309.1:0-42334 GCA_038996855.1 Solanum aculeatissimum
ATTTTTAGTAATTTCAGAAAAAATTGGTATATATTGAGATTATGCATGTAAAGTATGAGATTTCTATAATTTGCCCTTTTTTTTTTTTGAAAAGAATTACCGCGATTTGGTATTATGCAATTATATAGCATACATACACTTACACATGTATTTGCGTATCTAAAAACCTTATTGGTCATCACGACCCACACATACATCTTGCTTCTGCTTGAAAACACATATTCACTCCATCTCAATCTATATGATGTAGTTGACTTGGAACGATTTATGTAAAAATATTACATAACATTATTAATTAAATAATTTCAAATTAATTATATTAATAACTAAATGAGAGATAAAATAATCTTGAATTTTATTTCAAAATTATTACTCTTAGCGCATGAGTCAAATTATGACTATCTAATTTTTTCCTTCACCTACTTTTAGAGTATATATTTAAAGATTTTTTTTTTCCAATCTACTACCCATATCATTTATTACCACCACCAAAAAAGGAAACCATAATTTAATTTTATACACCTAACCCCAAAAAAAAAGGAAGTTGTAAAAGCATTAACTTTTAACACCGTCTTTAACAGTAAACTCGCTAGTAATATTGTTCATTTTGGGCTTAGGCTCGCACGGTTTGAAAATACGTCACTAATAGGTAAGATTTGTTTACTTATGTATCTAGTATCTCTTCTGTATTTTTACCGATGTAAAACTTCTATCTAAAGATGAGTTGTTACACATTAACTTAATTGTTGCTTCTATATTTTATGTATATCTAATATAAGAATTAGAGGGAGTTGAGGGTCAATTCATTTCATGAATATCTTAGACTCCACATAGAGTTGAAAGTTTCAAATTCCATAAATAACAATTATATTTGTTCTTTTCTCCATCACCTAAGAAAACTAAAAAAGAAGAAGACATTTTTAATTGTTTGTCTTTTTATCATTTTTTCCTAAGAAATGAGGAAGGAAAAATTATCGAATGATGTGGTGTAGTAGATGAGACTATTTCTTTCTTAATCAAAGGTCTCGAGTTTGAGTCTTGAGAATGAAAAAATCCTTGGTAGGGAGAGTTTTCCCCCAAATAGGGCCCTAGCGAAACGAATCCAGATATAGTCGAGCTCCAATGTAGGTACCACATAATTAGTTGGCAGCTTGACCAACCTTTAGTGTTGAATCAAATGTTAGGTGAACAAATACACGTGTCAAACAGGGAAAGAACAAGAAAATAAATATCCAATAAAATAAAGCCAAATTTATAGTACACTTCACATAGCTTAATGTACAACCCATTCTAAGCTTCACTAAATATTGGTCATACTAGTGTTACATTCTTGAATATCTAAGTATCTGGTCTCCGATTAATTTGAATTCATCTTACGTAAAATTCTATAAATGAAAAAACATAATTTTTTATTTTTAAAATTCGAAGAAGAAATCTTATATATTCATTTCACCATAACTTTTGATGGTTCAAAAGCTCAATAAATTTTTTGAATATTTTTTTTCACTTAAATTTTATGAAATAGGTGAAAAGTAATATTTTATATATTTCATTTTACATGACATGGATTCAAACTATTTAATTTCCTTTCTGAATTTAAATTTATTTATATATTGAGAACTATATAAATGAACATCAATAATTGTGCTACAACATATCAGATCTTCACCTTTAATTAGAGATCTCGATTTTAAATCATAATAAAACAAAAAGTCTTAGTACGAAGTGTTTTCTCTCGTCATGCGGTATAAATTTGAATTAATCTAACTTCAAAATAAGATACCAGACGTCGGAGTAAAAAATTTTTTTTTTTTTAATATAAATTGTTCTCTTTTAAGAGCATTGTACTCTTTTCTTTTTGTTAAGTGACAAGAAAAATGTCTATCTTCATGAAAATCACCATCTTCTTGAGTGTGTTATGTTTTTTGAGCTTAGTTTCATCTCATCCACAATCCTATAATGCAATATTTAGCTTTGGTGATTCGCTCGCTGATACTGGAAACTTCCTTCTCTCCGGCGCCATGACTTTTCCGGTCATCGGAAAACTACCCTATGGAGAAACTTTCTTCAAACATGCCACCGGCCGGTGCTCAAATGGAAGATTAATTGTTGACTTCTTTGGTAATGTTTCCTTTGTTATATTTCTAGTTTCAATAATGTTAGTATATAAAATGTCGGCTTTTAAGGATGTGATTTAGAGGTCAATAAGTTAAAACGAGAACTATGAGGTCTGACGTTCAGATCTTAGCGGAAGGCTAAGAATGTACACTAGGTCAATTTTTCTCAATGGTCGGTTGAGATGTGCACAAACTAACTGAGTACTATTGTCGTAAGGGAAAAAAAGAAGAAGTTTGAAATAATATAATAGTAAATGATCCAAAAGGGGTGTGACTTAGTGGTCAGCGATAATTGTCATCTTAGTGGATCGCAAAAAGCACTAGGTCATTTTTGGTGTAACTTAGTGGTCAGCGATAATTATGATCTTAGTGCATCGCAAAAAGTATTAGGTCGATTTTTCTCTTATGCCTAAATCTTGGGAGGTAGAGTCACCCAATATCAGTATTGATGAGAGATAGCAAATACACAATAGAATAGTCGATCGAGACAAAGAGAGGATTCTTCAAATGGTAAGTAATTTTATGGACGAAGTTAATTAGGGGCGGAAGGGAATTTGGATGAACTTCTTTTATCAGAAAATTATTCTGAATATATTAAAATTATTTTTTGAGGTATGTATTATATATGTTGATTAATCCTCTCGATTCATTCGTATATTATGTCATTATATAAATTTTTTAGTGAAAATTCTGATTTCGCCATGTAGCTGAGGCATATGGATTGCCATTGGTTCCACCCTATTTGGCATTGAAAAAGGGCATAAAAGCTGAAAATGGAGTGAATTTTGCTACTGCTGGAGCTACTGCTATTGGTGCTGAATATTTCTATAGTAAAAATATTACAATTTTATGGACAAATATTTCTTTAAGTCACCAATTGGGATGGTTCCAACAAGTGAAGTCTAATATTTGTGCCACTAGAAAAGGTATGGTTATAGTAATTGTTTTTAATTTACCATGGACCATTTACTTTTTTCGTCCTATTTTATGTGATGGTATTTTTATATTGATGGTAAGAACTTCATATGTCTTGTCATTTTTAATAAATAGTAGTGATGGTTTTAGTTAAAACGTAGAGCTAAAATTTTGAGTTTATTCATATATATATATTTTGGATGTTAAAATGAATATCTTCTACGAAAAATAGATCGATATTATTCTTTTTGAGATAGATAAAAAAGAAAGTATCACCTAACATGAGACAAAGAACACTAGTTGTTTTAATATGTCATTTGTAGTAAGCTTGCTAAAGTTATAATGTAAGGCTGCGTACAATAGAACCTTAGCTTGTGGTCGGGCCCTTAGCTTCCTCGGACCCTGTGCATAGTGGGAGCTTTAGTGCACCGAGCTTACCTTTTTTGTAAGCTTGCTAAAAGTTTTTAAAATGATTTATTTTTTCTTGTTAAACAAACACTAACACACAAAATTTCCAAAAAAATAAAATAAAATTAAAAAATGCACTAACTATTTTTGGAATTTTCAACAAAAATCAAAGTTTTTGTTCCTTTTTTGTGGGTTTTTTTCCCTTTAGTTATTAGTATTAATTTATTTATTTTTTTGGTCTGCAGATTGTAGTGAATACTTTAAGAAATCACTCTTTATAGTTGGAGAAATTGGAGGAAATGACTATAACTACCCCTTTTTTGTTGGTGGAAGCATTAAACAACTTAAAGCTCTTGTACCATTAGTTGTTGACACCATTATTGAAGCAACAAGTGTAAGCTTTGACTCTATTTTTCCAATTTTCATCTTGAATTTAACAATTCAGCTTACAAAATGATTATTTAGGTATCTCCGAAATCTATGTGTCCAACTTACAAAATTGATTATTTAGACACTTTCAAAATATATGTGTCACATCGTCGTTGGGTGTCCTCGAGACACAACAAAACGAGTTGAAGTTTTTAGTTGCCACTTCAGAGAAAATTAAGATATCTAGATATGTATTCTCAAAGTTGCAGTACTTACTTGTTAGACACCCTTTATCCTTTTTTATGTGAAAGATTTATTATTTATCGAGTCAGATAATTTTCTTTTAAAAATATTTTGATTCATTAATTAGTTATGTTGACTTGGACTCTTTTTGTTCTAAATTAATTGTCATGTTTGGCTTCTCACAAGTCAAATTATGTTATCTTTGACCAACATTTCAAAGGGAGAAAAATTGCTACTTGTAATAATATATGATCTGATTCAGTTTAGCTTTGAAAATTAGTTTAATTAACTCTTGAAAAGCGAACATGCTGATAACTAATTCGGGACAGATGAAGTAATACTTTGTATGTAGTTTTTAAATATGTAAATTTCATTCTAAATATCTTGACCCTCGTACTCCAAACCCCTTCACATAAATTAATATATACTGGTATATTTTAACTATTTCCTTTTCTTAATTAATTTCTTATATTCTTAGGTATTGATAGAAGAAGGGGCAGTTGAATTAATAGTACCTGGAAATCTCCCAATTGGTTGTTCAGCAGTGTACTTAACTTTATTTGGCACTACAAACAAAGATGCATATGACAAAAATGGATGTTTAAAAGCCTACAATGCCTTCTCCAAGTATCACAATGCTAAGTTAAAACTAGGAATTGAGAATTTGAGAAAAGAATATCCTCATGCAAAGATCATATATGGTGATTATTATGGAGCTGCAAAGAGATTGTTTCATGCCCCAAAGCATTATGGTAAGTTCATGATGAATCTTTAGATTCTTGTTTTTATAGTGGATGCTACTAAGTTTTGAATATCGAATGGTTATACTGATATATATAATCTTTGATGTATAATCATTAAGGGTTCTTATGGTATGATGAATAGGATCCTTCTGATCTTAACTAGATGTGTCTCGAAACTGAATCCTGAAAAATTAATCATGGTAGAGTATGTTTCCCTGTGGATGCTACTAAGTTTTGAATACCAAATGGCTATATTGATATATCTGATCTTTGATGTATAATAATTAAGGGTACTTATGGTAGGATGAATAGGATCCTTCTAATCTTAACTAGATGTGTCTCGAATCTGAATCCTGAAAAATTAATCATGGTAGAGTGTGTTTCCCTACTTAAATGTGTGTGTGTGAGAGAGATAGCGAGCATGTATGTGTGTCTTAGACTAAAGCGAGTTTAAGGTTTGAATTTGATAGGTTCAGAATTTGAAGTTTTTAGAACTGAACTTATTATACATGTGAGATTATGATTCACGTACAATATTTATTAAAAAAATTCATGTACTTGATGCCCTGCCCAAGAGAGGGACCCAAGTCCTAGTAGCCCTGCCAAATGGTGATTCAGCATAGATTCTACATCTTGAAGCCAAGCCAATTTTGGTGTTGCTTTATGATAATGAAATCATAGCATTTCGTGATTCATTGATAAATCGATTTTGATTCTTTATTAACCAATACTGTAAAACTATTAACATAGTTAAAACAAACTATTTGAAGTCTAGACGCAACATGGTACGTTTTTTACCACTATATTAATTTAATTTCTTCTTATTTTGACAGGATTTTCTAGTACACTAGTAGCATGTTGTGGTGGTGGAGGTCCATACAACTTCAACAATTCAGCAAGATGTGGTCATATTGGCTCTAAGGCATGTTTGGATGCTTCAAGATTTGCAAATTGGGATGGAATTCACTTAACAGAGGCAGCTTATCATCACATAGCCAAAGGATTGCTCAATGGCCCATTCACTTCACCATCTCTCACATTTCATCCCACCAAACAAATTTAAACTTCATTTTTTTCTCATTGTCATAATAATAATATGTAAGATTTTTCATTTTCGTTGGAGCGTCGTTGGTTATTTAGGATTTGTCTAGGGTAAACGATGAATTTTTCTGTTTAGCTACAAAATTTGTACGTTGGTTATTCGTGTTCTTTTTTTAGTAGTGAAATAATTCTTTTTGTCCCTATATATATGAAGTCTTGGACATCCTTGAATACCTTCAACGAAATTCTTATCGTCCCATTATAGCTATTTGTGGTAATTAAATTAAATGAAATAGAATAAAATACTCAAAGGCCAAGTGCATGTCAAGAAGGAATAATTTCAAATATATACAATAAATTAATTAATTTACAACAAATATAACCCTCTTTTATTTACATAAAAAATAGCTCAAAATTATAGAAACTATATAATATAACTTGTCAAAAGTCATAGTAGTATATATTGACTATACAATATATAGATTACTTATAAATGCGCTATACACTTAATATACATTACGATACACTCAAAAATTGAACATAACTTGACTATACATGAAATATACACTAATTATAAATGTCTAAACAGCGAATGACTATTTTTTTGATAAATATTTTGACCGAACAACTAGGTATTGTAATTGTCCCTCTCAAGAATCCCAAATAGGATCAAAGACACTTCATGTTGAACATCAAAATTTTATGACCAAACATGATTTCTCGAATTCAAGAAATAAAATAGAAGTGTACAAAATATTTATGACCAAATGACCACTAAACCTAGTTTTGTCCAAAGTCTCAAGAATCCCAAATAGGACCAAATGCAGGAATTCCAGATTTCTTGCAAGCATTCACCACATCTCTACTCCCTTCTGGATTGCTAGTAACAATAACAACTTCAGCTCCCCATTTTCGCGCTATCTCAACGCTCATTTCTGATACATTTGGACGTCCTAACAAAGCTGTATCGTGTATAATCACTTTCTCCTTCGAATGCCCTATTACCATCTCTTTTATTTCCTTACCAAAATTTTGTTCCACCCCTTTTGTCACCCATAGAAAACACACGTCAGCCGCGCAAGGTTGCAATAAAAACGATAAAAATACACAAATTCCGGACCCTGTTGCAACCACAAGGACCCTATTGTACATGTTTACCAAGTAAGGCAAGCCCGCGAAGTGAACTTGTCGTACCCATAAATGGCTAGGGGGATTCAATACTAGGGATTTCGTAAAGTCACCAACCGCCCCTGCCAACATCATGTGGTCTCTCTTCCCATCCGATATGATCCCAAACGCATGCCATTCAGAGAGGGGAGAAGGACTAATACGTCCTAAAATCCCTGGTTTAATTCCTCCCTCGAACTTTATGATCGTTGCATGTCCTGAGGGAGACGTGACCTTAACTGGAACACGTCTCACGCTTAACCATGGAAGGATTATTAGCACCGTGATAGCCAATGTGAACGAAAATTCTTGTTGTTTGATCAATTTGGAACAAATTTTCGTGTTGTTGTAAGATTTTGTTTCGGGGTCATAAGAAATCGTTAGGGTTATGAACATCCAAAGAAGGGCTAGCGCTATCCATCCCACGAAACGATGAATCCTCTCAAAGAAATTATGATGGAGATGTCGAATGAGAGGAAATGCAGCGAGGGAGGAGAAGGAGAGAAGCGAAAGAATTGCAAAAGCAACGATAACGATTTCATGGGAAGTGTTTTCTCTGTCATTCAACGTTAGGGTTAACGCGTAAATGAGCCATGCAATGGATGAGATTGCACAACCACTATGGATTCCACCAAGTGACTGGAGTAAAGACGTAACAACAGTTTTGATTCGTATAGGAATCCAAGACCATCCTAAGCAATTCACCGCGAGCCAAAATAGTACTCTTAAAAATGCTTCGCTTCGACAGAGTGTCAAAGCGAAGATGTTCCCAATTGAAAAAAGGACAGCTTTTTTTCTTGCGTATGGGAAATTTCCCGTACTAGCAAGAATTAAAAAAGTGATATTTAGGACTAAAGATAGCGCGAATAATCTCTTGTATACTGTAAATAAGCCCTGATCAAGAAGGATAATCGACAATCTAGACGAAAAATTATTATTTTTTTCGCGTTTGCTTAGGGTTTTCGGAGGTAGAAATGGCAATGGTGACGATCCTACTTGAGGAATTTGCAAAATTGGCCCCTCTTTATTATAATAGCCTTTTTCAATATCAGACAGAGTATCATCATCTTCATCTTCATCTTCATCTACGTCTATAACTATATCACAGAAATGACTACTAGTACGACTCATTGATCGTTGAATGAAAGACGTAGACGATGGAAGAATTTTTTTGCTAATATTTTCCCATGGTAGCCAAAATCTATTGCTACCATGGGAATTAGCTTCTATAGTAGGTGGTTTGGGGACGGAAAATGGATCGACACGTGGCTTTATCTCGAAAGCTACACCTCTACAACTTGAAAATCTCTCAAACTTGTCTCCAACTTTCATTTTTTTCGCTCCCAATAAAGAAAGAGAAAGTTATATGAAAAATAATCTAAGGTATATGGATGGGGAATTTAGATAGGACATGCTAAGGAAATTGAGTTAATGGTATTTATAGACATTCAAAATTCCTTCTTTGTTTTTTTTAAATTTGTTGCTTGTTGTTCTTTTAATTTTAAATTTATAAGGGATTAAAGAATAGATGCATTATGCTTTAGGTAATTCATATATATATTTTTATATATATAAAAACTTCAATATATAGGCCAATATATAATCGTGCATTGTGATAGATGGTTGACATCTCTCTTCATTTTTAATCAAAATCTCATAGTCATTTTTTGGGTATAAAAATTTATTACATTGAAAGTGTCACCTTAAAAATGCGTCATAATATGTGAATTCAGATTAACTAGTAGAGTTTCAATACAGATTTTAGAAAAAAACTTTGATATATAGGGTTTGACGTTCTATTAGTTTATATTATATTTTTTTTGTATTATTATAGAATGTTAATTTCAAAATAATTTGTCCATATTATTACAAGATTATATTCTCTTTAAGTAGTTGCTCCCAATGTCTTTTTTTAAATCTTTACTTTTGGATGCATTCAAGTGATCGGCTACTTTATTAGGGATTTATTTGTTGTAACAGATAATTTATCGTGTTTTAAGAAGATTTATTTATAATATTATTTTTTAATATTATAATTTGAAAAATATATGTATTACATATTTTTTCAATCGAGTTCATTTTTGGAGGGCTTGTCTAGTAGGAGTATAATTTTTCTTTAGTATGATTCGTCAATTATTATACTCATGAATTAGGGTTTATGTTATAGATGCATAACACATTTACAGAATAGCGACTGTAAAAAATTTTATCAACAAAAAAAAATGTTTATGTTGATACTGTATATAACATAAATTCCCGCCTGGTTTGGTTGGTGTAGAACACTTATGTTGCTCAACTCTTCAAAAGTGTCAGCATATGTGTGTTGGATTCGTCAAAAATAGTGTATTTTCGGAGAATTCGACACGAGCGGAGCTGAAAGTAAAGAGTCCGCGCAGCTTAGTAAAACACAATATGACTCAACATTTATATGTTTTGTAGCATATTGATAAAAAACTTAAATAGAAATCCAAGATATTATAATATCATGCTCTCTTCGTCTTAAAATATTTATTATATTTAGTTTTCAAAAGTTATTTTAACTAAATTTTAGAATTAAATTAATATGTTAAAATTTTAATTTGTAAATTAAAAAATTATACACAAAATACTATAAGTTATGATTCTTCTCATATTAAAAGAAAAATAGCTTAAAATTTTAATTAATGTAATTTGACTCTCCAAAAGTGAAATAGCATCATTGACATAGTCAAATTCTCAATTCAATAATGATCATGCAATTAACAAATATATCATATAGCATCATAAACATATTCAAACACTCAACAAAAAGATATCTATGTAATTAACAAATATATCATAATTCATATGACATCATAAAAATACTCAAATTATTAAATAGTCAACTCAAAGATATATTACTATGCAATTAACAAATATATCACAAAAAATATCCAAACACTCAACTCAAGTAATAATAATATTAAGCGCAGATAAATTATGATGAGATAGATTGAGATTCCTCCATCTTTAATCAGATATGTTTAGAATTTGAACTTATGAGAATAGAAAAAGATATTGATTAAATTTAATCAAAGCTTTGATAAAGTCCATTCAAGATTCAACAAGTCAAATTTGAGTTACCACTTATACCCTTGAGTGTATTGTTCCTAATGGGTGGATCGGTCGGATATAAGTGGGTTGAAAATGAATTTTAACAAAAATAAATAAAAATACAATATGATATTTACTATGTTTCGAAGCACAGTGTGATTGATGAATAATACATTTACTCAAAATAATGTATATACTCACATTGTTACCAATATTTTCGTAGATATAACATTCGCTAGCCATTTTAAATTATTATGTGTGAGTTTCTTACCTGAACTATTATGAACTATTTATCAAAATACACTTCAAATATGTAATGACCTTAATGACAATTTTTAGAAATTCTCAAGGAATTTTTCAAGAAAAATGGGTTTGTAGCCCCGACACCTACGAAAAACTGAGAAAATCACCTGATTCATGTTTCGGAGTTCATAAAATGCTATCGGGCCACGTCTGACGCCACCAGGTCTACTGAAACTCTTAGCGGGTTCCTTACGGACTGGTACTTAGAATTTTTCGAGAAAAATAGGCCCGGAGCCCCGACACCCTCCAAATCCATGGGCTAACACCCACAAAAAACTGAGAAAATCATCTGATTCCTATTCCGGTCCCCATAAAATACTATCGGGCCTCGTTTGGTGCCACTGGGCCTACTGGAACTCTTAGCGGCCTTGTTACAGATGGGTACGTAAAATTTTCCAAGAAACATGGGCCCGAAGCCCCGACACCTCTCGAATCTATGGTCTAACTTTCACGAAAAACTGAGAAAATTGTTTGATTCTTATTTCAAAGCCTATAAAATGTTACCATGCGCCCTCTGACGCCACCAGACCTACTAGAACTCTCAGCGGGCTCGTTACTTATGGGTTCGTGAAATTTTTTGAGAAAAATGAGCTCGAAGAGTATGAAACTCAAATAATTGAGATACTTAGATATGTTTTTTACCATTAGCTCTAAAATAAAATGGAACCTACTATATCATTCAGTGTGATATCATTGAGTGATAATTTAATCAATGCGCACATAAATTGATCCGAACATTATCGTATCGAAATAACTAATAAAACCAATAATACTGAAAGAAACTTGGACTAATTACCTCAATGGTATACAATTGAGTATCTAACTAAAATAGATACTGAAAATGAACAAACAATTAACAAAAAAAAAAACAATTTGGAGTATTCATCCTTACATAATAATTGTTGCATGAAGAACATTTTTAAAAAATTCAAACAATTATGCGCTTCTGCTAGAACCTCTATTATTTGGACTCTCTAAAAATATTACCAGACTTATTACGTTTTTGGTGAATTCGACATGTGTCCATCAACATTTGAAAGAGTCCAAACGATAGAACATTGTAGCAAGATAACAAATAGTATTAGTTTTTCATGACCGATTATTATTCGACCTCCATATCCTTCTAGCTGACATGATAGTATAAAAACACCTTCACACTGTTCGTGTATATAAGTTAAAATTCTCTTACATAACCAATGATGCATAAAGAAGTTGGTTCCAAGTGTCTGGTAGACCAGGAAGGCACCAATGACTACAATCATTACCAGGGTGTTGGCCACTATATGCTGATGGATGGGCATCTTTTCTTAATTGTGACAAAAATGTGATGTCAAGGAGATAAACTTGTGTCTTAATACTACTTAGTACTTTGTTAACAACATTAGTAGATGCTGGTAATCCTGCTGGATATGTTGATCCTGATAGTGGCACTTGTTCTGAGTTGCAATTCTTTGTTGATGAACCCCATTCATTGCCCCTAATTAATCAAAGAGTAAAACATAATTAATGTGACTCATAAACTTTGGAGGTAATCCAGGATGTGTTTGACATGACAAAAGTTATTTTTCAAGAAAATATGTAACATAATGTGATTCATAAGCTTTGAAAGTTGAAAATTCAGGACTTGTTTGGTATGACAGAATTCATTTTTCTAGAAAATGTGCAACATAATGTGAGTCATATGCTATAATTTTGCAAATTTAGGGTGTGTTGATGCGATAAGTCATTTTTCTAGAAAATGTGTAACATAATGTGATTCATAAGCTTTGAAGGTTGCAAATCCAGCACGTGTTTGGTATGACAGAAGTCATTTTTCTAGAAAATGTGCAACATAATGTGAGTCATATGCTATCAATTTTGCAAAATTTAGGGTGTGTTGATGCGATAACTCATTTTTCTAGAAAATATGTAACATAATGTGATTCATAAGCTTTGGAAGTTGCAAATTCAGGACGTGTTTGGTATGACAGAAGTCATTTTTCTAGAAAATGTGCAACATAATGTGAGTCATATGATATCAATTTTGCAAATTTAGGGTGTGTTGATGCGATAAGTCATTTTTCTAGAAAATATGTAATATAATGTGATTCATAAGCTTTGAAGGTTGCAAATTCAGGACGTGTTTGGTATGACAGAAATCATTTTTCTAGAAAATGTGCAACATAATGTGAGTCCTATGCTATCAAATTTGCAAATTTGGGGTGTATTGATACGATAAGTCATTTTTTTTAGAAAATATGCAACATATAATGTAGCTCATTAGCAGGGGCGACTCTAAAAGCTTGCCCCTGCTTATAAGAAAAACTTGATTTTAGTTCTGAATTGCCACTAAAAATTTAGATAGTTTAACCCTCGTACTCTGACTTACCTCACATAAACTGAAATAGAAGAGGATAAAAGTTAAGATTATCGTAAGAAAAATAACTTCACCGCATAAGTAAGTAGGGTGAAAACTTACATATAATGAGTAGGAGAAATGCCTTGGAAGAAGACTTTGGTTTTAGAAGAATCAACATTTTGATCAACCCATCTTCCCCATGTTGTTAGGCCTTTGTAAAATGCCATTAAACGATCCATATCTTTTGATACTTTAGTGCCTTCTTGCATGTAGTCCCATCTATGCATTCATATATGTGTTACTTCTAAAATGATCGTTAAGGTCATTCACTCAATCATCTCAATGGTTTTGTTATTTATAGATTAAGATTAATGTCTGCCTATCATGTCAAAAACGTTGCTAATGGATGTATATGCCAAAGATGTTACAATAAGGTAGACAGAATTAGGTATGATAACACATTTCAGTAGAACATAAAGTCAAGATTTAAAGTTTATTCGTGAACAAAAGGATCTTACATACACATTTCAAGTAACTGAAGATTAAATGTGATTAATCTGATATCATAAGAACTTAAATTAAAATTTATCAATAATTCAGAAATCAAAAGTGTTATCAATTTTATATTTAATGAATTTCCTAATATAAATGCAAAAATTGAGCAAAAGTTACTAATTTCATCTGAACTTCTTTCTAGTTATGCCCATACCCATGTCCATGTCTGAATTTTAGTCTTGTCTTATCTATTGTTAACAGAAATTTTTATATACTTAACTCATGAAAAAGAATCAGACTCGCACGAAAAGATGAAAAGTGAAAGTTAGATGTATATGTTACCCTTGAGATTTTCCCTTGTGAGTCCACCAATGCCAAGAGTTGAAAATTAACATGTCCATTCCTTTCCATGCATCACCTTGTTGTATAGAGTCCAATTTTAATACTCTTCCAATATTCTCTCTTACTATATCTACCAAATATGGGGTTCTATAAAGGAATAAAGTTACTCCATACTCCTGTGAGATAAAAGCAGCGAAGTCAAAATTTTTATTAAAATGATTAAAAATATAAAGAATTCGTAATCATGAAATGAAGCTTAAGAAGTAGGTGTTTGAATTGGCGTTTAAGTAATTTTAAGTTTTCGAAGTTTTAGGAATAACAAAAAATACTTAAAAACATTTTTTTTAGGTTGAAAAAATAAAGAAAAAAAATCAAAAGTTGATAGTTGGATGTCCCCAATTTATGACTTTTAACTTTTAGCTTATAAGTCACTTTTAAAAAGTTAATCCAAACACCTCAGTATATACAACATAATATTTTGGAAATGAGGTTCAGATGAATCCCCCTTGCACTCTCCTAGCTTCACTCGAGTCTAAGAGAATAAAAATTAAATCAACGTTCAGGGACTAAGTCAAGAGTTAAAGTTTATGAATTTTGAACTGTCACGAAACACATATTACTGGATTGACAATCAAATATTTATACATATTTAATACACTTCTAATACATATACAAAATCTAATCAATCAAACATTTAATGAAGTTTATAGATTTTGAATTGCCACCGAACATAATAATCTCTTACATTCTTGAATTTCAAAGTATCTAGTACTTATTTTAGGGCATGCGATCAATTCGAATTCGTGTCACATATTTATACACTAAAAAGTATATAAAATCGAGAACAAAAAATCCCAGTGAAAAGTGCTTCTTTTATTTAATTAGCGTTACACGATATAAATTTAAATTAATCAGGACTCCAAAATAAGATACTAGGGTCATGAAAACCACTTTTTTAAATATAAATTGTAATAATGAGACTATATTATAATGAATTAAAGAGAGTACTTTTTTTTTCTCTCCAATAAAACCAAAAACAACAAAATAGTGTAGTTTAAAATTGGAAATAGCATTTTATTTTTTTAAAAATAAAGTTAAAATTGTTGTTCATGCCTCTGACAAATCACGGGTTTTACTCGATAAAAAACAAAAATAAATCTTGTCTCCCATGCACATTCTGAGAGAGCTAAAATTGCCAACTTCTAGAGAAAAAGAAAAAAATAATTATTTTTTTTTTATTTTTGTATGATGTTTGATATTTTTATTGGAATTCGATAAATTTAAATTTGCATCAAAATTTTTATGTAATAAGATAAAACATTTTACTGAAAAAAGGCAGGTCTGGTGCATTAAACTCTTGTTATGCATAGGGACCGAAGAAAGGGTCCGAACACAAAGATCTATTGTACGTAATCTTACCTTGTATTTCTGCTAGAGGTTGTTTTCAAAACTTGAATCGTGACGATTTTGTATTCAATACTCGAGCCTCGAAATTACTAAAGATGATTTTGTATTCAATACTCGAAATAATATTCAACATTCTATTTTTAATTCTCACCAATTATTTATGTAAACACACCTTAACTATTAGATAGAAAAGCGATAGCTCAGATAAAAAACTCGCACAATTGATATATAGTATAGATATGAAACTCGAATTACTCTAAATATATTTTTGATCATTAACTCTAATAAATATTAACTATCTTTTTTAAAAGGCCTTCTATTTGGAACAAATGGTACTACTTTCTTCATTTCTTATACTCAAAGTTATGCGAACTCTTTACTTTTAATGTTGTACTCGTGTCAAATACTTTCAAAATATACTATTTTTGACGGATTTATCATGCATTATATTCATTGACACTTTTGAAAAGTCTCAGCAACATAGTTATACTTCACACAAATTTAAGAAAAATCAAACACTTCTGAAACTTGTAATCCTACACATATCATAATATATTTATGATTATAATAAATAAAATGTAACTAAAAAATAAAATTAAAATTATTTTAAAATATTTTTTTTTCAAAAACTAACCTGAAAAGTGACAGAAGAAATTGATTCTTTTCTTGAAAAAGAAGTGATGGAATTTGGCAAAGATGAATGTAGCAAACAAGCTAAAGATTCCCACATATTCAAACTCAATGAATCACCAACAAACATTATTTTTTTTCCTTTCCATCTTTTCAAGAAATCCACTCCATTAAATCTGCAATAAATAAATTAAAAAATAAATAAATAAAAGTGAAGAAAACAAAACTTATAGGGACACAAAATCAATCAAAATCTTGGGAAGGGCAAAAAAACAACAAGTATAATTATATATATTTTTATATAATAAAAGAACAAAAAAGTGGCTTATATATATGACATGACATTGACAACACCTAAAAAAAATCTAGAATATTGCATTTAGAATTTAAAATAATTTTATAAAACCCTCCCATATGTTAAAAGAAAATTCAAGAGTTTATAATATGTATACAACATCTAAAGTTTATGGACCACTATATAATTTTTCGACAAAAGAAATTATTTTGATTTACTATAATATGAATATTATTATGATTAAGTAGTATATGATGTTTCTCTTCTCGTGTCTTTGAATTAAAAAATATAGTAAAGGATCTTGAAATCAATCGACCTAAGGGGAGGGGGGCCCTAGTCTCGTATGTCCATATAAAGAACACGACGAGAAGTTAAAATATCCTCTTTAATTGCTATTTCTGTCAAATTGAATATTTTTTTATAAAGAACTAGCTAGAGGAATATGTCATAGTCTTGTCTTGAAAATCTTCACCAAAAGATATAAGTGACATATAATAACTTAAAAAATAAAACGAGTTACCTACTATAACATGTTAAAATATAGTAATTTCACTTGTTATTTGAAGTATTGCTAACCTAAACTAATTTTTGATCTCCCTTTTGCCACAACATAATAATCTTCTATTACGTCAAAGGAATTCAACAATTTATATATTGAACCCCTTAGTTCTATATAGCTTCGCCTTAAACAAATATATATTTTTAAAAAAATCTTATATCGATGGTTTAACAACAATATATCTAGTACTTTAGTCTTGTAATAAGATGAAGTTTAAAGAAGATAGACTCATATATGCAGACCTTACACCTATTTCATGGAGGGGATAGAAAAGACTTTTTCAAATCAATACTATTGTTCTACGAGGTGAGTCTGAAAAGAATAAAATATACCAGACCTCATCTCTACCTCATAGATAAAAAAGACTTTTCAAGACCTTCGACTCAATAACGCATATCAAAGAACATCATATAAATATTGTAGTCTTACAAGGTGAGTCTAGAAAGAATAGAGTACATCACACTTCATCTCTACCTCATAAAGAACATAAAAGAGACTTTTTCAAGACCTTCGACTCAATAATGCATATCAAAGAACATATCAATACTGTAGTCCTACAAGCAAAGTCTAGAAAGAATAGAGTATATTAGACTTCAACTCTACCTCACGAAAGAAATAAAAGAGACTTTTTCAAGACCTCAAACTCAATAACACATATCAAAGAACATATCAATATTGTAGTCCTACAAGGTGACCTGTCTAGAAAAAATAAAATATATCAGACTTCATCTCTACCTCACGAAGGAGATAAGGAGGCTATTTCAAGACCCCCCCCCAACTCAAACAAAGCATATAAAATATATTTTTAGTACCTTGGTAAGTTGCAAGAATTAGGCTTCCAAGCATATTTGAGGTACTCTTTATCAGGTCTTCCATATTTTTGACAATCAAATTCTGGATCAATAAATGGACAATTTGAAGATTGGTAAAGAGGAAATGAAGGGTCAATTACCCATTGGCCTTGAAATAAATTGCAATTACTCAATAATTCTCTATTATTTATTCTCAAATTCAGAAAATCACTAACATTATTGTGTGCTACAATCTCTGCTTTAACAATTTTTGTAAAAATAAATATAATAATTAAGGCTAGTGATTGAAGAAACAAATTTGACATAATTTGCATTAAAAAGAAAAAAGAAAAATTGTTTGGTTTTGGATTTATTTTTGTTTGGGTAAAGAAGAATGGAGAGAAAGAAGGTAAAGAAAGTTGGTGCTTCAAAATTGATTCAATATGTATGTATATATATATATATAATTTTGTCTCGATATATGTGATAGTATTTAATTGAACACAAAAATATATTTTAAATATGAGATTTACTTAAAATATCATTTGTATCTCTTCTTCGAAAGCTTATCATGTTCATTGTTCCACCATACATTTTTGTAAAAAAATGAAGGTACATTTTTCTTAATTATGTAAAATAATATTCCTTCTATTTAAAAAAATGATTTTCTTTCTTTTCTAGCCTGTTTTTTTTTTAAAAAAAAACTATTTTTCTTTTTAATTTCAGTTTTCCAAATGACATGTTTAAGATGATACGATTAAAGGATATTTTGATACATTTGAAATAATTTTAATTTAGAATCACAAAATTAAAAAGTCTTCTTTATTTTCTTAAACTTTACGTTAAGTCCAATTAGATCATTTTTTTTAAACGTATCAAATATTAAAGTGAAAATTAGCAATATTATATTCATTTTAGTTGAATAACTAAATGAGAAAATTGCATCCATCCAAACTCCATAGAACTCTTGAAACTAAAAAAGAAAGACTATATATGCTTATTTCTTTTACATCATTTTTTTTTTGTTTGCATTTATTTTATTCTATATATAAATATAATATTAGTACACTAAAGTAAACTAAACATTTAATTGTAAGTTAATTGAAATAACACACAGAGAATACTCTTATCATGTTGTACTAAATTTCAACCATAATATTCCTTGTTAATCCCAAGACATAATTACTAATCATACAGTAATATAATTACTTTACAATCATTAAAAAAAAAATTTAAAAACTTTACAATATTTTTAATCAAATTGCCGGTGATTACGGCACCTATTACAATATAGATATTTTCTTTTGGAAATATTTATTTATTTAAATTTTTTGAAAAAAAAAAGGAGTTTAGCTTTATATTTGTATTATTATTTCAAATGATTGAAGAAAATACTTTCCCAATTGCAGATAAAATTTCACAATGATATAATTATATGATGGAATAAATCTATTATTAATTTGTCAAAATATATTTTTCTTCATATTTTATAAATAATCACAATAAAAAAAGAATTATTACATAAGAAAATAATATTTATAACAAGACTTAGTAGAAATTGGACGAAAATTTTTGTTCATTTCAGCCAAAATAATATTTCGACAAATCATAGTCTATTTATTTATTAACTTAATTTATTTTAATCATGTGAATTCAATTTAAATTACGTATTTGATACTTACGATAAAAATTTATAAACTTTAAATCATAAATCTGCGACCATTGTCATGATACACACTTGTTTTTTCCATTTTCAAAATGGTAGTGTGATTTGTGTTGTGACTTTTGTCTACTGTTGTGCTGGAGTCACACTGCTTTGTCTCCTTAGACAAGTTGTTAAGGGTGGACCAAATAGATTAAATTATTAATTATAATATTTATTATTTAAAGAGGAATCTTTTTAATGATATCGATAAATACTAGCTATTATATAAGTAATATATGTTTGAAAATCATCAAAGTCTGTAGTGATCATTGAGGAGAAGTCAGAATTTTCATGAAAAAGTATTAATATGTAAAGAGGCAAACTCATGATTAAGTCAAAGAGAGTCGATATATTATGTATGTGTGTATATATATGCACATAAGAAAAATCATTTACCTAGTTAGTTACACATGGTAGCTTTTCAACTAATGACACCTCTCGAGTATATGTGGTTTTGTCACGGGTGGTCGTGTGTAAGAATGTATTCATTATTTGTCGATTTTATTTGAATTTAGTATTTCTTATGCGGATTATAATTTGATATAAGACTTTTAAAATTCTTTTTGTATGATCCTTCACACATTCTTTATCATATTTCAGTTCGAAATTCACTAAGATAAACAAACTAAATATTAAATCTCGATTCATAACTTTCAAATTACAATGGATTGAACACTAAAAAATCTTAGAGATCGAATTCATACAATTTAAATCTTAAATTAAGCTAATGTGGTGAACAATCTTTCATTCTTTACCATAAATCTCAAATTCGAGTTTAAGAATGAAATTATCTTTAGTAGGAAACACCTTATCCTAAAATAATTTTTTTTATATAAATCTAATTTAATTAAATCATAAATTAGTATCAAACATCGCATCCAATAAAAAAAATCCCAAATTCCCCAATTTATCTATTGTCAATGCACATGCACAACCACTATAGCCATGAGTCATTGTCACCACCAACCTCATTCTCCTTTTTACCTATTAAATACCACTAATTGTCTACCTCTACATGATTGATCTTCATAGAGAACAAATGTAATACTCCCGTCGTCTCATTTTACGTGATATTCTTTCATTTTTTATTTATCCCTAGAAGAATGTCACTTTACTCGATTTATAAAATAATTTAACTTTTAATATATTTTTTTTTTATCCTCAATGAGATCATTTTCAACCATACAAATATTTATGGACGATTCAGACCACGAATTTCAAAAATCTTCCTTTTCTCTTTATATGTCATGCCACGTTAAATGATGTCATATAAAATGGAACGAAGGGAGTAGAAAAAAATTGTTGGTTTGAAATAGTTAAGGTGTTGGTTTTGTATGTAAATAATTCTATAAATATACATGTAGAATTCACTTTTAATACACAATGTAATTTTTTTGTTTTAATCAAAACAAGCCGAATACATTTTAAGACACTTAAATATATTTGTGTTGCATGTAAAATTATTTTTATACATGGTATAATACATGTATATTACATGTCTAATTCATTTTTAACACATAATATAATTTTTTTTAATCAAAATAAATATAATACATACATAATTCACTTTTAATAAATGGTACAACTTTTATAGATTATAAATATTTTCTAAATATGATATAGCTACTTAATAAATAAAAAATATATTTAAAAATAATAAAAAAAATTTATAAAAAAAAATCAAAAAGATAATTATCCCTCGTTAAAATGTCTAAATGGGCTTAGAAATAAGTGGATTACATTTAGATATAGTGGGCTTCTAGTGGAGATGAAGGCCCACTTGATTAGTTGTTTTCATATAATATGATGTTTGTTGGTGGCCCATTAATCTTCTTCTAAAATTTAATAATTATTAACTTTGATTTTTGCTTTTTTGAATTTTTTTTCCTTTTTCAATGACATGTATATTACAATAATATCATATAGTTTATTATACACAGATCTTATCTCTATTTTTGCAAGTTAGAGAGACTATTTTTTCCGTGCGATTACACTGGGTATGTTATTGTTGTTGTTGTTGTTGTAAAGAAACTATTTTGGATTATCTCTAGACTCAAAATAGAAGTTATTTAAAGCACGGTTACAAGAAAAATGTGGTAGCAAATTAAAATATAAAGCAAATGTTACACCCTATAAAATTACCAAAATACCTCTAGATGAGAGAACATTTGCATAATGCATCTTCCCAATTTTTTTTGACAAATTCGAGATCGGAAACCGCGATCAGCATGAAAAATTGTTTGGAGAAGTGGTCTCGATTGAATTTTAGGCCAACCGGATCAAAAGATAATTTTTCGGAGCAAAATTGCAAAACCACAAGGGTACACGACTGGTCCGCGTCGCGGACCTGCTTCGCCATAGTTCATTTTCAAGTTTTATTCATAAAACGAACTGGACAAGTGCAATTTACATAAAATACACATAAAGCGCATTTTACAAATGCGATTTATTTGTTATTTTATTGAAAAACAGTTTCTGAACGCGTTTTAAGTTTTCCGTCAAAAATTGAACTAAAATGAAACAAGTCCGCAATCACAATACTTGACGATCAGTTTTAAAAGTAAGGGCATGACAACAAATCAATAGTCAAATGGTAAAAATAATAAACTACGCAATTACTAAATTTTACTGCTAATACAACAAAGTGGAGTTTCGGCTAGCCTCCAGCCTATCCCCACTAAAGTGCGACAACACTCGACTACAACTAACATTCTATTCTAATTTTCGACTTTCACGCGCTATCATTTAGGGTTATGTATCTTACCTAATCAATTATCCCAAATTCTTTTTCAGCCTACCTCATTATCTCCTAAAGTATTATTTTTTTTATTTTTTTTAATTTCTTAAAATTGATAATGGGCATTAGATGCCTACCATATATAGTGGAATCTAAAAAAGCAAAATGCATAATTCCTCACTGAAAAATTATTAGAAAAATTTAAATCTAAGTTCACTCTTTTTTTTTTGCTCTGACAAAAATAAAAAAATATTTTTAAAATTTAAAATCGATTTTGATTCGTTACGAAATTTATTCATTAAAGTTAAGAACTCTTCAATTTCTGTTGATAATAGTTTATTTAATAACCGTCTCCATTATTTAATAAATTGTTTTGCAATTAGTATTAGAAAAAAAAATCTTAGATAAATAAATGAATATAAGAAAATAATTCCTTCAAATAATAACCAATTTATTAGGTCTATAAATAACAAGAAATGTAATAGTTTATTCATTCAAAAAAAATATAACTTAAAAATCTAATACTTCTACAAATATTAGAATTTTAAGTGATAATATATGATGTCTTTTATGTTCAATTTGAGGTTCATTTTAGCTACTCTACTAGTGTTAGGGATGTGGGCTAGTCTAGCCACATCCCGCATTTTGTCTGAACCATCCATTGCTGAAAAACACGAGCAATGGATGGTTCATCATAGACGTGTATACAAAGATGAAATAGAAAAGGCGGAGAAACTTAAGACATTCAGACAAAATCTTGAGTATATTGAATCTATTAATAAGTACGGGAATCGGAATTATAAATTGGGAATCAATGAATTTGTTGATATGACGAATGAGGAATTCCAAGACACACGTTATGGATATAAAATGGCGACTCATGACCAAACCCTAAATGCCACATCTTTTTGGTACAAAGATGTGACGGTTCCAGATAAAATGAATTGGATTGAACAAAGCGTTGTTACTGAGATTAAAGACCAAGGGAATTGTGGTGAGTCATACAAGTCATTATTTTCAATTTCAGTCAAATATCTCTATAATAACGTCATTTCTTGTCCTATTATTCTTTTACTTCTATAGTGACATGTTGTGTTGTAGAGAACATGTAATATAATAACATAACATGTAAAATCGAATATTGCAAAATACCATTATAACTAATTCATTGTCTGAGCAAGAGTTGGTTGATTGTGATACGAGTTCGAATCATGGTTGTCAAGGAGGTATGATGAATAAAGCTTTCGAGTTCATAATTGGAAACAATGGTCTTACTTTAGAATCAAGTTACCCATTTAAAGGAATCGATGACACGTGTAAAATCGAAAAAGATACTAACAATGTGGAACAGATTTAAATCATGGTGTCACGGTTATTGGTTACGGGGAAGATTTAGACGATGGTACTAAATATTGGCTTGTGAAGAACTCATGGGGAACTAGTTGGGGCGAAAACGGATATATTAGAATGTAAAGAGATGTTGATTCTGAGGAAGGACTTTGTGGAATCACGATGCAAGCTTCTTATCCAACTGCTTAAACTAAAAATACTTCATTAATGTGACGCGACTTATATAATCTTAATATGAGTATTATTTATCGATCTCTAATCGATTATTATTTATATATGTAACATTATTCATATATGCAAAATGTAAAGCTAGAGCTTCTTTAATATAAAAGAAGATTTCAACATTGAGAAATTAATGAAATGTCATTACCTTCTTTAAGTTGCTAATTATTGTAATTTTTAGTATTTTTTTAAAAATTATAGATTATTAATTGCTCTGATTTATAACACTTTTTACATAATATATTAATATATAATATTTTTTTAAAATGAAGAAAATATTGTCTGCGTTTTTAACCGTTAAAGTAGAGTAGGACAATCAAAAGCTGCTCAAAAAAGCAACATGACCGAAAGCGCATATATATATATATATATGTGTGTGTGTATAGTAAAATAATACTACTCCCTCCATTTAAAATTATCTATCGTGATTGTCTTATACACATTTTGTTAACAAACATTAATTAAGGGGGAATTTTAACTACTTTATGGAGCATTTGTATTCTCTAACTATTATGGATAAATTAAAAATAATTAATTTTCTCTTAAAATTCTAAGATAAAAAGTCAGAGATAACTATTTTTCAGAAATCACGACACATAATTTGAGATAGAAAAAGTATCAGTACAAGAAAATATTAGCTACAGAATTTGTCAATAATCTTCAACTAATCTATCATTAAAAAACTTTTAGCAAATTGAATTTTTTTTTATAAATTATCTCTAATCTAAAACTAAATAAAATTAGTATAAAATTTTATTATCTCTTTAATTATTAAATTTTGTTATCGCTAATTTCTTATTTCCTAGTTCGAAAATCTACTCAAAAGGTTGTTAAGAAGAAGGTATAATATACTAAAATGTTTCATCATTTCCAAGACACTTTCCTTTCAACTTTTACTCTTTTTTCTCATTTTGCCGCAATTTTCGCAAAGAAATAATCTAGTAAATTGACATAATTAATTAAATAAATTGAAAAAATTTAGTAAATCAATCGATTGGTTGTCTGAATTTTTATTTTTGTCACGATTAAATTCACCTTGGTTAGTCAATCTTTTCAGAATTAAAAGTGTTTTTATTTTAAAAATTAAAATATTTGTTCAAGATTTTAGAAAAAAATAGAAGAAGATACTTTAAAGTTGTGACAAAGATCTCCTAATTGATATAATATTATTTTCTGATTTTTATGTATCAAGAAACCTAAACGATGTGTAACAACTCATCTTGAGATGAGATGCTGAGTATATAAGTAAACATACATTATCTACTAGTGATATATTTTAAAGTCGTGCAGACCTAGACCCAAAGCGAATAATATCACTACCAGGCTAGGTCGTTACACGATTCAAATAATTGGATGTTGATTTATTATTTATCTAAAAGAAATAGAATTGTATATCATTATGTTATAACTTGGAAACTTTGTATAACTTTTATAAAGTAATGTAAAAAAAGACTTGACTAAAAGCAAATTTCACATTCAAAATCACTTGACTTTTACACTTCTTTGTGGACTTTGGACAAATACCATACACATTTACGCGCAACAAAAAAGAAAGACTAAGGTCAATGCCAATCCATGCATGAAAATCGGTTGTGCTGGAGAGACTATGAATCGATTGGACTAGTCAACCAAATGAATCATAATATTTGTGATATGACAATTTTATCTGAATATATATCACCTTTGTCTAAAGTTTCGAAGGAGACTTCATACTCAATTTGACTAAAAAATCATTCAAAACATGAACGAAAAATCAATTACGTCTGTTGAAGAAGCTTATAGATCAATATTCTAATAATACTATAGTTTGAAATACTGATTAAAATTGATCTGCTACGAAATTAAATTATATGTAACATAAATACATGAAATACAAAATGGAATAGATATTAGTTTGGTTATCTAATAATAATGATTATGGAAAAAGGATATTAATAAGACTTTTGTCTCAATTTACGAAGATGTTTGACTGAACACGATTCTTTTTTCTTTTAAAAAGTTTGAAACTTGTAATGTCTTGTTTCTATCATCATAGAGAAGAAAAAAAATTCATGATTTATAAGAAAGTATAAAAGTGGACCATAGTGTTTCTTAATTTAAAGGAAATTAACATCCTATTAAGGTTGTTAAATAGGCATCTCAATATAGATATATATGTGAACATCCTAACCATTTTCTTGGAAATCTTTTAAAAAGTAATATTAAAAAAATTTGTGGATTATTCCTTTTTGGAAATACTTTCTCCATTTCAAAAAGATAACGTGATTTGACTTGACACGGAAATTCAAAAAATAAAGAAGATTTTTTTATCTTATGATCCTAAATTAAAGTTATATCAGATGTACCAAAAATGTCATTTAATCTTGTGACATTAAACATGCCACATAGAAAATTGAAATTAAAGTTTTGCAAAAAAAAAAAAAGGGGGTCATTCCTTTTTAAACTGATAAAAAAAGATAGAATATCATTCTTTTTTAAATAGAGAGAGTACTATTTAACGTTGGATGTGCAAAAAAAATTCATATTGGTTGTTAAGGAAAAAAAAAGAAGAAACTAGTTGTAAGATATTGAAAACTAACAATATTCTCAAAAAAATCTTTATTAAGAGTGTTCTTAGACTGTTTTAGCCCAATATTCTCAGAAAAATCTTTTTTGTTGTTATTTTTTTGAAATTGAAAGTCTTAAAAACAATAATATTAGACCACGTTCTAAAATTTTGTAAACGCAGAATTACACTTTAATATTTTATCAGTCCCCACTCAAAGACTATATTTGCACAATTTCTCAAAATTAGGGACCAAAATATCTAAATCATAACCTAAAAAGGACATTTTTTGTAAATCAATCATTACTAAGATCCTAACATCCCTATAAATAGCCCCTTATATACCAAAGGACACCATTGTAAGTCTTTCAATCAAAACATCTTATTACAACAACAAAAAACATTTAGTATTTTTTGCAATGGCTTTGGTTCTTGAATGGAAAACACAACTTATCCTTCTCTTTGTGATTATTGTGATGTATGCATCTCAAATTACTTCAAGAAACCTTCAAGATTCATCCTCCATGATGGAAAAACATGAGTCGTGGATGGCGCGACATGGAAGAACTTATGAAGATGATATAGAAAAGGCGAAGAGATTGAACATTTTTGAGAAGAATGTGAAATTTATTGAGTCTTTCAACAATAATGGTACTAAGTCATATAAATTAGGTATCAATGAATTTGTTGATCTTACTTCTGAGGAATTCTTGAGGTATTATACTACTAAATATGGACTTAATAATAAGTTTTCTTCAACAAAATCTCAACAATTATCTCCAACAACAATTTCATCATTCAAGTATGAAAATATGAGTGATGTTCCATATGAGATGGATTGGAGAAAAAGTGGTGTTGTCACTAGCATCAAAGATCAAGGTCAATGTGGTAAGTCACTATTTTCCTATTCAAGAAAAACTTTTTGACTACTTAATATACTCTTGTCAAATATCTGTGGAGTCAGAATTTTGGTTAAGAAGGTTCAAAATTTTAAGAATGAAGTAGACACACGAACTAAGCGAAGAGAGTTCGACATCTATTATATTTATATAAAAAATTATTTTTACCATATATAAATAGTATAATTTTTCGTCAGAGGGGGTTCGGATGTGGCTCCGCCACTCCTCCTTCTATTCCAACTTTGTAACATGTCTTTCTTTTTAATCTGTTTCAAAAAAACATATATTTTTATATACATATTTTAAAATAACTTAATTTTTATTAATTTTTTATTTTATTCTTAATCAGATGATTTTATGTATATTATGTATATAAAATCTTTTATAATGATTCTCTTGCCACTATGTATAGAAAATACTTCTTTTATATTTATTGATCTCTTTGTCAAATACACCACTCCTCTATCGATCTCGATCCTAACTTATGTGACATGTTTTTCTTTTTAATCTGTTTCAGAAAAATAATATCTTTATATATACACACATACATACACACACAATATCATGCATGTTTATATATATAAAATTACATCTTATATTTATTATTTCACTTCATTATCGTTATTCGATATATAGGATGTTGTTGGGCGTTTTCCGCGGTTGCGGCCTTAGAAGGAGCAAACAAACTCTCAACAGGTAAGTTAATTCCACTATCCGAACAACAACTTTTAGATTGCACAACCGAAACCTACGGTTGCAACGGCGGTTTAATAACCACGGCCTTCGATTTCATCATAAAAAACGGTGGAATTGCCGCGGAATCCAACTACCCTTACGAGGAAAATCAAGATTCGTGCAAGAGCCAAGAGTCGGTCGTTAAAATGAGTCGATATGAAACGTTACCTGCATCAAGTGAACCAACGTTACTGACCGCGGTGGCACAACAACCCATCGCGGTCGGTATCGCGGTCAATGATGACTTTCATTTGTACCAAAGTGGTGTTTATGATGGAACATGTGGTAATAGACTTAATCATGCAGTTACTATAATTGGTTATGGTACAAATAATGAAAGCGGTAAGAAGTATTGGCTAATCAAGAACTCTTGGGGGACTAGTTGGGGTGAAAATGGTTATATGAAAATTGCTAGAGATATTGGAATTAAAGGTGGACTTTGTGGGATAGCTACTATGGCTTCCTATCCTATTGTTTAGTGCTTGTTTAATTAAATATTGTACTAGTTTATATTTTTGTACCATAATATCGTATCTTTGCATACAAGTTATGTTGTAACGTTGCTTCGGTTTCTATATAAGGAACTAATTATGTCCCAAAAGACTAAAATAGTTAAAGATCAGACTATTTGAAGGACAAAAATTAAAGATGAACGGAGTAAAACGTATTTTATTTTTAAAATCTTCGATCTCGTATCTTAAGGAAACTTACTTGTAATATCATTTAGATGACTTGATGATCAGTGTAAAAAATTATTTACGCTAACGATATATAAAATTTAATTAACAAATATAGTATCTAGATGTGAACTTTTCTTGAAACCAAAATGAACACAAGTCTTGTGAAGCTTGACCTATGAGATACAATAATAATATAATATTTTTTCAATCATATTAGAGTGTCATTGCTTATAAAGATACACTACGTATGTGTGAGGAATATCTGGTTATTACAAATATTTTTATCTATATATTTCGTCAAAAAGAATCTCTTTCATTCCTCAATATTGAATCTTTCATCATTATATTTGCTTACAAATATCATACTATTCTGAATCAGACAACATACGTTGTGGACTAAAACATCTTATTCATGAAAAATTATACTTAACCGATTGGGTAAGAAGCTTTCATGGCGATTCCACAAAGTCCTTCCTTAACATGAACATCTCTTAACATTCTTATATATCCGTTTTCACCCCAACTAGTCCCCCACGAGTTCTTGACGAGCCAATATTTAGTACCACCTAGAGTCACTCCATAACCAACCACGGTAACACCATGATCTAAGTCATTTCCACAATGCCCTGTGAACACACCACTAGAATAAAATTGAAAATCAGATCCACCAGCATCAATCGCGACGGATACAGGTTGGTTTGCAACAGCTTTGAGCAAAGCTGATTCATTGTTAGATGGAACATCTTCATATCTAGAAATGTTCGCGATATGGTTCAATAATTTTTTCTTCTTGCAAGTGCTATCGATTCCCTTGTAAGGATAACTAGATTCTGAATCAATTCCTTTATTTTTTATGATGAATTCAAACGCGTAATCCATGAACCCTCCTTCACAACCATGGTCTAATCTTGTGTCACAATCAACCAACTGTTGCTCAGACAATAAAATCAATTTACCAGTTTTTAACTTGTTAAGTCCTTCTACAGCAGCCACAGCAGAAAACGCCCAACAACATCCTACATATGTTATAATGTCATGTTATTGGTGTCACAAACACAAGGACTTGGACCAAAAAAAAATTTAAAAGTACTAAAATGCGCTAAAGATTTGAAATTCAATTATTTGATGACTCACCACAATCCCCTTGATCTTTAATCTTGGTAACCGCGTCTTTCCTCCTCCAATCCACCATAAATGGAGATGTTGTATTTTCATACTTAAAAGACGTAGTTCTTATCTGTTGTTGAGACGATACTCTATATCCATTACGAATGGACTTAAATTCCTCCTTCCTACGATCAGCAAATTCATTGATACCCAACTTATACATTCGTGTTCCATCATTATTTATCGACTCAATATACTCAAAATTTTGTCTGAAAACCTTGAACCTCTCCGCCTTTTCTATATTGTCTTTGTATTCACGTCCATATTTAACCATCCATTCTTCATGTTTTTTAGCAATTGATGATTCATATAAAGTACGAGATGTAGCTTGAATAATCCATAAACTCAATACTAGTAAAGTCGAAAAAATGTTCCTAAAATTAAACATAATAATAATTTTAACACTTAAAAATTCTAATATTTTGTTAAATGAATAAGCTATTATATTTCTTGGGGTTTTATAGACCTACTTTTATGGGTTTTTTTATTTTTTTTTTATGTTTTAAAGCATAGCCATACAATATAACAAAAAACAAATCAAGAAATACATATGAATATTTCTTCAAAGAGAAAAGGACGCATTACAAAGTGGAAACATAGACGCAACATTTTAATAACGTGGACAAATAATATGTGGTCGAGGAGAGCAGACAATAGTTAAAAGGACAAACAAAATAGAAAAATGAGGAGCAAGGTCCAATGATAGTAAGAGCGCAACTTTATTTATTAACTAAGTCCATCAAACATGTATCAAGTTCGATTGTAACTTCTACCCAAGTGATCTATTCCTTTCGTGGGCCTTTTCATAAATAATAGGGCAAATTATAGAAATCCCATACTTTATAGGCTTAATTTCAATATAAACCAACTCTTTCTAAAATTACTAAAAATCTCTGGTTTTTGTGAAAACATCGATACATAAAAATATGCATTGATACAACGCAGAATTTAGGGTTATTGATGATCTGTGTGTATCAGTTATTAAAAATTAGACTATATCAGTTTTAATATACTGAAAACATTAAAAACTTATCAGTAATTAAATTGGTTGTTTAATTTTTTCAGGTATCAGTGAAACTAACTGATAGTTTATAAATGTGTATCATATATCGGCGAAATAGCAAAATACGGAAATTTTAGTAATTTTTTTAAATGGTAAAGACTAATAGTAATTAAGTTTATAAATATCATTTATTTGCGTAATTTTTAGTAATGTTGACATTACACGACAATCCTCTCCTAACATCTGCCTCATACATGATGTTACTCTTGAAAATTGAATCCACAACCCTAATTTTTGTCACCATTGCTTAGCAAACAATAAGAACACAAGTTGTTTCAGCTAGTATATATACAACAAGTAAATAGTTAAATTTATATAAAATTAAACAAATAGATATATATATTTTACTTAATGATTCGCGTAGAATGCGTGTGTCAAAATGACACGTTTATCTATTATGTCCCTTTTATAAAATACCATATAGTCCATTCGGGTTTCCCCCAATTCTCATTCCTAATTTATCAACAACAGAAAAAACCCTAGCTCGGAAAAAATTGAGCTCAATCTTCTGTATCCATGGAGAATTCTCGTGCCTGCAAGTATTGTCAAAAGTATACAATCGGTTCAGATGATACAACAGGTAATCCCGTTTGTTTATCATGTGGTGTTGTACAAGATTTCGATAATTACGATGCCCAAATCGGTGGAATCAGTGGTCCATCCGGAACACAAGTCCGTACCGGCACCGCCGGTGCCGGAACTGTTTATGATTACAAAGAAACAAAAATTTACAATGCCCAGAAAGAAATTGAAGATTTAATGTACCAATTAGGATTTTCGAGCTCGAAATCTAGTGAAGTTAAGGATATGGTAGTGAAAGTTACTAACGGCGAATACGGGCAGGGTAGATGGTTTACTGTATTTGTAGGTGCTTGTGCTTATGTTGTTATGAGGATAGATGGGAAACCGTTGGCTATTGTTACAGTAGCTAATTTAGTGGGTTGTGATATTTATGAATTGGGTAGAATGGTTTACCGGGTTGTTGATTTTCTTGATTTGAAGTTGCCTGAATTCGATATTGTTGATTCGTTCGAGCATTATATTAGGAATGCACCGAGTTTTAGTGAGGTTTCTGAGGATTTGATTGGGAGGATGTTGAAACAGGGTATTTTTTTGGTGCAGTGTTTGGTGAAGTGGTATGTGACAACGGGGAGGAGACCGTTGCCTGTTGTGGCGGCAGTTTTGGTGTTTGTTGCGGAGTTGAATCAAGTTGATGTGGTGATTGAGGATGTAGCGAATGAGTTGCAAGTGGCAGCTTTTACTTGTAGGTTGAGATATAAGGAGCTATTGGAGAGGCTTGTGAAAGTTTCTCAAGGCTTGCCTTGGGGTGAGGATGTGACGGTTAGGAATATTATGAAACACGCGACTTTTGTTATTCAATACATGGAGTTGAAGTCGATGTCGAAGAATAGAGATAAAAGGAAGAACTTTGCGGATGTTGGGTTTGATCTGGATTATTTGATCGATGATTGTTTGAGCAATGGAAATGATTATGCTTTAGATGTTGACGACACCATAAATGACTCGCAGTACTTTCAGATGGAGCACTCTACAAAATTGAGTATCGAAGGTCCAAATAGATTCCAAATTTCTCAAGAGTGTTTGGCAATGATTTATTCGAATATGAAGAATGAAATGTATGTACATGGGTCGACAGATAATAGAGATAATAACATTGGGAAAAGGAAGAGAAGGTATGGCGTACTTTCATACACAGATTGGTGGAAGGGGGAATCGGAAATGAGCAAAAAGCTTTTAGTGAAGCAAATAGTGGAGAAAGATGTGGGATTGAGTGTTATGCCTCCTTCTTTTGATAGTGGTTGTTTGGCATATGAAAGGAGAAAGCAGAAGATAAAGGCTGCAAAGTATCGAATCCATAAGACAATGTATCCTTCAGATGCAAGTTCAATTGATTTGGTTGATCAAGGCTCCCTCGAACTCGTAAATGCTGGAAAGAAAAGGAGAAGGAAAATGAAAGTTGATGTTGATTGGGAGGATTTCATTATTGAAACCCTTCTGCTTCATCAGGTGGAAGAAGTGGAGATAGAAAAAGGGTATTATAAAACCCTGTTGGACTTGCATGTTTTTAACTATTGAAGATCTAACTGGTCAGCTTAAACCATTTGTGTCAATTTTCTATGAAACGATTGCAGAGAAAATTCTTTTACATTTCTTTGACTGATCTTGCAAGAGTGTAGGAGGGATTTTTGTTAATATTTCAATCTGTAGTTTGGCGCGAGATCCATATTTTTGCTACAATGAGAGAGATACTAGTGGAATATAAACAAATGTGTTCTGTTTCTTCGGGTTCTATCTTGATCCTTTAATAACTCTTGTCTTTTTATTTCCTTTCTGGGATGGGAAGTTCTGTTTCTCCCCGCTTATTTTCATTTTTGATTCATAGTGGAAAATTCCCTTCTTTATTGCATGCTTTTCACTCTTCCAAACCATCTCGATCTTAGGTCTCAGAAATGTGGAAGACAGACATTATTTTCTGGAATGAATGAGGGTTCCTCATCATGGATTCAGTTCATTACGGTTCCCTTATTGCCTTTTAGTTATACTGTTGTTTTCTTTTTTCATAGGTAGTCATTTTTTAAGTTCCTATGCAACACCTGCTCATGCTGATTGCTATGGTGATTCGAGGGGCCATTGATGGTAAATAATGACAGTTTTTGTGTCAAGTTGAAAGGGTTTATTTGTAGAACAATTGTTAAAGGGGATCCATACTCAAGTCAACAGGGTGTCAAAATTGTAGGGAATTGTAATTTTAGGAAATCAAACTCTCTTTTAGGAAACAGCTCTTCTGTTAATTTGATGCAATCTTTAGGTAATTATTGGACATTTATTTAAAGAAGAGCGAGCTTAGATGCGTATGCTCGATTAACAAAATGAAGCAAATTCTGAATAGTTTATTGATAGATGCTGAATGTCCATACACCCAATCCTAGTTCAATCCTAGTTCATGTATAGACTAATGTCTTCCTACCAGAGTTTGCAGCATTAAGTAAATCTCTTTATATCTTCAAAGTGACTGAGGTACTTATAGCTATACAATCGTTTACTTTGGATAGGGGATAGAATCTGCTGGAGATCCAAGAAAGTTATGTAAGATAAAAGGGGTAGTTTGATGCACAAAGCATCCCAGGGTCCAGGGCTGGGCCGCACCCTAAGGGTTGTGATGTAGTCATCCTTACCTAATGCAGAACATTAGTGACTGATTCCACGGCTCAAACCCGTGATTTAAAGATCATATGGAGACAACTTTACCGTTGTTCCAAGGCTCCCCTTCCAGAAAGTTATGCAAGATATAGACCATTAAAGCTCTGTAGCTGTTGATGAAAAATGAGAATATGATCCTAGGCTGTTAGGTACCACTTCTTTTCAGACCATTAGTGCTATGTGACCAAGGTGGCATAGCTGATCCATTCCTCCTAAAGGATCATATCTTGCAAGAGAATGGGATAAGACTAAATGTTGAGCTGCATTATGAAATGATAGTATAACTTAGTCCTTTGAGTCTAAAATCGGTAATTGAATATCAGAGCATAAGTTGCGCGGACTCTTCGATGCCGTACCCATGTTGGATTATCAAAAAAAGTATATTATTTTTATTTCTATGTTTGCTTATTCTTAAATCTCTAGTACTTTTCTTCCATTTCGTTTATCTTATTTACTTTTGTTACTTATTATTGTTACTGCTTCCTTTTGATCTCTTCATGAGCCGAGGGTCTTCCAAAAACAATTTCTCTACAATTACAAGGTAGGGATAAGGTTTGCGTATACTCTATCCTCCCCAAACCCCCACCTTGTAGGATTATACTGGGTATGTTTTTGTTGCTCTTGTGGTTCACATTCAAGTTGCAATTATTCAGTAACATTATGTTAAGTTTACCAATTGTTTGTCAACTGCAGGATGCATTGATAGAATGGGCAATAAGAATATCTCTTCTACCTTGTATTGTGCTTGTTTATATCTAGAATTCCTGACACTTTGTGCAACTTTATGTGATTTTCAGCTCAAGGAGCGGAAACGAATGTTACTTGCTTATGATTGTAAACAAAGACTCTTGGTAACACAAAGTGTATCTTTCATCATTTCTTTCATGAGAAGAAGTATCTAATGATAAATTCTTATTTGGCTCAACATGGTGCTGACCATCAAACAGGTTCAAGTGTAGGAAGAAAGCAAAACAAGTACAGACAAAAAAACATATAAATCTGAAGATATGCTTTCTCCGTTACTGTCCAGCTGCAAAAGCCTCAACAGGGAAAGTTTTCGTGATGCCAGCGAGACTCTTGAATTGAATCTTGCCAGTAGGAGGATCATCCACTGAGATATCAGCGACCGGAGGCCATAGCATCAGTTCCTTCGCCTTCACTCCTTTGAGCTTCTTGATCCTCTTCTTCTCGATGTATCCAGTTATTTCAGCACCATAACTCACCAACTTACTAATCATCTTGAAGTTATGTTCAACTTTTTTAGTTTGCAGGATCCACATGTACCCGGTGGTCTTCACAAACCCGACTTCGATCACATCAGCCAGAGGTAGAAGCCCTGCTGGGAGTTGATAATCTTCAAGAAGGGAAAGGGCCATTTTCAATCCTTCCTCATGACCCTTCTTGACAATTGCTCCTTCCTTTTCTGCCATCACTTGCCTCACTTTAAATGACTTCTTGTTGCTGTTTTGTTCATCTTCTTGAGAAAACTCTATTTATAGTGTGGTATTTGCATGTAAAGAGACAAAACTTAATGGAGAAAGCAAAGAAATGAACATTGTTTTAGCCACCAAAGCTGCTGATTGTACTTTGTACCTGTCTTCATTTGTCTTTTTGTCTACTACCAGTTTGTTTTTTGTTGATACATGTTGCATTGTTCGAACCGTGGAAGCAACCACTAATGTTTGTATTAGGATAGACTGTTTGTATCACATCTTTTCGGGTGCAATTTGATATAATTCAAGTTTGTTGATTACTAAAGGGCAATTTGATGCACAAATCATTCTACGTTTATGAAAGTCTTGGAAAGGGTGATGTAGATAGTCTATCTTTACGCAAATTGTTAGACTGAATAAGTTGGGAAAAATAATTCATCCTATATCATCTTGAATTTGACGTGTAAGACGTAAATTACGTCTGGTTTGTCATCTAACACGATTAATTTATTCAATCAAAAGACCAAATCTATTCTCCTAACACACTCTTGATACGAAAAAATCCTCCTACCAAATTGATCGATTCTATCTAAGATCAAATCCGTCCATTTGACACACAATCAACTTTATTATAAACAATGCATATGAGTAAAAATAGGAGAAATTTCTAAATTACTAAAAAATTATTCAATTTAACTAAAATAAAATTACTTATAACCACATAAAGACCAAAACAACATGATAACCTCACACCAATAACTGAAAATAACAAAATATAAATCAACCCCTCAATTACATATTTCACTCACTTTCCTCTCAAAAAAAAAAGAAAGAATAAAACAAGAAAATTCAAAAAAAAAATAATAATAATAATTAAAAATGATAAAATCAGGTGAAATTATTTTAATTGTAATTGTAATTTGTTTATTTTCCCTCTTTGGGATAATTCAGGCGATAGCTGAAGCTCCAACTCAGTTCCATGTAGAAGGAAAAGTATTTTGTGACGTTTGTCGCGTTTCATTTGAAAATAGGCTTAGCAAACCCATGCCAGGTATACATCCTCAGTGTAATAAATTTTTATTTAAAAAAAATAAATTCCCCAATTAAGAAAAAATGATTTTTTGTTCATTATTATCACTTTTTTATTCAATCGAGACAAACTCTGAATACTAAACCATTCAATCTAACTTAATTTCATGCATGCAGGTGCTGAGGTACGATTACAATGTAAGAACCAAACGACTGATAGTGTCACCCTAACAGTCGAGGGTCAAACCGATGAGCATGGGGTGTACAAACTCCTCGTGGAACGCGACCACGAGGGCGAGATCTGTGAGATGATACCCATGAAAAGCACCATGGATGATTGCAATGAGATCCCAAATGAAGGTCATGCTAAGGAATCAGCAAGAATCACTCTCACAAACAACAATGGTATAGTTGAGACTACTCGCCACGCGAATCCTCTATTTTTCGTGAAGAAAAAACCCTCACCAGAATGCAATGAAATATTTAAAGAACTCGAATTATTGCCGGAAGATATTAATTTATCTTAAATTTTTTTTTTTTTTTTATAGTTCAAGACACAAGCCGGATCTTAACTCCAACTGTCTGAATTGAGTTTAACTTATATATGTCGATAGAACTAGGTCAACCCTAAGATATTTACAAGTAGGACTTTAAGTTGCAATGAATTTTGATACTATCAATGTAATGAATATGTAATAAATAAAGTTACTTATAATTATCTTTTAAATAGCATGATCGTTAAATTTTTGTTTTAATATATATATATATATATATAAATAATATAATATTTCACTAAAGGAATTCAGATGAACCCACTCGACCTTACCTTTGCTTATGATATTTTACTAAGCACATTTAATCTTTGATTAACTGAATCATATTTTGTGATAGATCATTGAAATTGATATATGATTCAAGCCCTGAAAATAAAATAATATTTTGATAAGACACTCCATCTTAGTAGATTTATCTGATATATTTCAAATTAATTCAACAAATAAATTTCAAATATCGAATGATCAAGAAGATATGAATATATATTTCCTTAAACATTAGTAAAAGATTCTTGAAAAAATTCTTTTCTATCTATGAATACATCAAGATGTTAGTGATCCAATAATTTTTATATATTCCAAATAATTATATATCCTTCTTTTTTTTGTCCCCTATTTAGTGGAGAAAGTTTTAGAAACTCAAATGAATCAGAATATATAGTTTCATTAATTGGGTGGATCTATATGTTATGATGCTCGGTTAAATTTTTTATATATATACAAAATATGTTAATATTCACATTTTTAAATTTCGAATTTGCCTTTGCTCTTTGCACAATAACACTTTGATTTCTCAGTTATTGATAAATTTTGATTGTATTCCTTATGAATTTTGTGGTGTACATAGACAAGATTTTTATCAAGAAAATCCAAAATATAAAAACTAAATGCACGAATAAGTCAAAAGACGTTCAATATCTGTTATATATACATAAACATAATTTGAATCATATATAAACAATGTAATATTTCATCGAAGGGATCCAGATGAACCCACTCGATCCTACCCCGGCCTATGATATTTTACTAAGCACATTGAATCATGTTTTTTTTTTTTAAATCATCGACCTAGTAGACAATTGAAAGGTTTAAATGGTGATATTTTATGAAACTTTTTAGGATTATCTTGGCATAAAAATGAATACATTTTATTATATAGTCTCATTAATTTATAGTACAAAAGGAGAAATGACTTTAAGAAAGAATGATCTTTGTTTAGTTTTAGTGCAAGCTAGAAGTGCATTATTATATATATTCTATGCTTGAAAAAGAAAAAAATGCATATTTGTGGGGACAATTATTCCATCAACCTAGCCCTGTATCAAATTTTGGCAGGGCAGGAGAATTCAGTGCACAAAGCATTTCGTGTTAACAGAGTAGATAGAAGGATCGCATCATCCTAAGAGATGTCATGTAGACAGGTTTTGGTGATTATATTGCTTCCATGGCACAAATCAGTGATATAGGTCACACGAAGATAACTTTATCGTTATTTCAAGGCTTCCTTTCAAAAGAAGGAATGCAACGTATACGACACGAGAACTTCCTAGAGATCACACATCCTAGAACAATATATTCTCATCTAATCGTGCTTAATTTTGGAGTTTTGATGAAATTCGATGCAACATTGTTGGTACAATTGCATCCAATGAGCAAATTTTGAAGATTCCATTAGGGAAAAAAAGATTTCGACAGAAATTAATGATTTTCTGATAGTATCTCTAATAATTCACACAAAATATATCTCCATGCTATAATTCCTTTTTTAAAAAGCAAAATATTTATGCTCTTTATTTTATTAACTTAAAATAAAAGATTGGAAAGAAAAAAAAACAATTTTTATTTTAGAATAAAATCAGATTTCAACATCATGCCAACAGAAGAGGGGAACTAAAGCCTGGAAATAAGCAAAATGTTTTTTTTTTAAAAATAATTATTAATTTTCCCAAAACAAAATCATTTCTAAGATATTGTTATTTAATTTATTGTACTTTGGAACACACCACCATCACTTCAATCTCATTCAATTCAAACCAACCAAACTATTTACTCTCTCCGTCTCAATTTATCTGACTTCTTTTGAATTTCAAAAGTTAAATTTTTTTTCATACGCTTTTAAATTATTATTATTATGATTTAGATATTTTTTAATAGTTTTCAAATATATAAATTTTATTTTTAAAAAGTTAAAGGTTGGTTGATCAAATTTACGATCAAAATTTAAAACTTTAAAAAGTTTAACTCAATTTATCTGTCATCCTTCGAATTTTAGAAGTTAAACGAATTTTTCTATGATCATGATTTTTTCATACACTTTTAAATTATTGTTATTGTAATTTATGATTTTTTTAAAATAGTTTTCATACATTTATATTTATAATCAAAATTTTAAAAATTCAAATAATGTCACATATATTGAGATAGAAGAATTATATTTTAACAAAATAATGATGGGAGAAGTTCAAGAAAATGAAAATTAAAAGAAGAAATAGTTATCATTGTAAAATTTTCCAATAGAAATAAAAAAAATAATAGATAAAATTCAAAACTATTTACACAACTCCTTAATTATCACACTATTTTTTTTCTTTCTATGCATATATACAAAAAAATAAAATTAAAAAGAATGAAAAAGAAATATAAAAAGCAAAGGTTCAAAGTAGAGCTAATAACTTCTTTTTAGAACACTACTTAGTGGAGGAAAAATATTCTTGAAATTAATATTTAAAAATTATAAAAGAAAAAAATTAAAAAAAATTCTCTTGCTAATTATTTTTTCTCTCTATAATATTTGACACTAAAATCTATCATGTTGCATCTAAAATCGATTAAAATCAAAATCAAATACAAACAATTGAGGCAACATAGATGATATTAAAGTATAACGAAACGTAAAATTGAAATATTTCATTCAGTATTTAGAGATAAATTTGAACTTTTTTCTCGAATATTTAAAAAAAGAAAGATAATAAATAAAACGCGCACATTCATCATGAATGATTACTGACAGTCTCAGAGATGCTTTCTAGATGAGGTCTCCATATTCCAACTCTTCCTCTTCTTTTATTCCTTTGTGTTGACAAAATATCCTTCAAATATTGATCGTCAGAAATCAATAAGTTAACTTTGTAGTTAGTTTGCTCATGTTGTCCCTCTAATGTAACATGTCTCATCTTCTTCTTATTCCTCGTGGATGATCTAGAACGAGTACTTCTAGACTTTTCACGAGGAACAGAAGATGAGGAGGGGGAGGAGGATGGCATTGGCATGAGGAAATATATCTTGCCGCGTTGTAGCTCAGCATCAGGAGGGACTATAACAATTTTTGAACTTGAAATTTCTTGATCATTTGATGATGAATGTGTTGGTTTTTTTAAGATGTGTTTGGGATAAAGTTTCATAATTTGTGAGGCTTTTATATGAGAATCACTAATTTCTTCAACTTTACCATTAGAATGAACAATTCTAATTACATCAAGTGCACCACATGGAAGAATACAAGCTATGAAACATCTAAGTGCATTTCTCATGATGATTTTTATTGAGGTTTTTTTGGGAGGAGGAGGAAGAAGGGAAGGAATATAGAGAAGGGAAAAGAAGTCTCTTTATTAATGAAATAATTATAGTTTTTTTTTTCTTTCTCAATATACTTTTTTGGATAAAAATGATGATTTTTATTTTGTGCTTTTAGGGGTTTTACCTTTTTTGCTTTCTTTTTGTGGATGCTTCTACTTTTTCTATTCCTTTTTAGACTTTTGAGTTAGTATTTTATACTCATATTGCAAGAAAAAACTTTGATAGTGAGACGAGGATTTTTTGAAAACAGACTCTCTATCTCTATGAGATAGTAATAAGGTTTTGCGGGATTCCACTTGATATGTTGTTGTTGTTATTGCAAGAAAAAACTTTCCTTATTACAAGTATAGGTTTAATTTGTTATATAGCATATTAGTTGTATATATAATAATAATTTATTTGGACACTAATATATATTTGAAATTAACTAGTATTAAATTTTTTATTTTATGTTAATGACGTATTCAAAAGTACTATCAGTTTTGAAACTCTTATATCCATACAAATGTTATGACAATTTTAAGATAACAGATTATAAATATTCTTATTTTTTTCATAAAATTTGTATTGAATCAAACTATATGTTTAGAGAGTTAAGATATAAGTGATCTGATTGTGTAAATAATATTTACTCGTTTTACGAGTAGAACTTAAACTTTTTAATTTAAATATATGCCATGAATAATTGAACTCTCATTCTATATTTCCCCTTTATAATCCATCAATATAAGGACCATTTTGCAAATATATGAAAATTTGGGACCTATAGGACATATTTCTAATTACTAGTGACACATGTTTGTCCATGATTGGATTTGCCAGGTCAGCTCAAATGGGTCCACTATTGATAGGACAGGTGTCACTATTATAACTTGACACATGTCAACATTTGGGTGGTTGGATTCTCTTGATTGGAGTAGTTGAAGAGACTAATATAGCCAAAGAGAAAGGGCAATGAATGGAAAAATAATATTTTTTAGTACTCAAATGATAATAAATTTAAAAAATCTTATAATTACATAATTATATTAAACATAATATACAAATTTTCAACAATTTCATTTCTTTGTTTAACTCCATTTCTATTCAAACTTAGTAACATAAGATTGAAACAAATTAAAGGGAGGTTTTTTAGAAGTCCTTTCTTTCACTTAAGAATTGAAATATAATAGATAACAATTTTTTATAATTCTATCTGACATTGAGAATTATCTATATTCATATTGATAAGATTACTCAAAAAACTACAATTTCTTATGCCTTTTCCATACAAAATCTATCGAAATTGTATTCGTCACAACTATTCTTATCGGTCTTTCCATCAGACATTCAAAGACAGAAACGTTTATAAAAATTTTAATTTTTCATAAAACTTAAATAAGAAAAAAAGAAGAAGAAGACAAATTGGACCATCTTTTTGCAAGAATTGAATTTATTTTTATTTATTTAATTTATCTTCTTTTGAGACTAGTTTCAATCTTTCAATATCTTCAAGCAAAGTCAGGTGGGATGTGGTTTTCATGGGAAAATGAGGTGTTAAATATGGGCCCTTTTACTTATTTGAAGAGTCAAGTATAATAGATTATAGTACTTAGAGTAATGTGAAATATTTGTTTGTCCTATTTCCCAAAATACACTATATTATTATATATATATTAATTAATAATAACTAAAAATTAAATGTCTCACAACAAAACCATGTGCTTCTTTCTTATCATTTACCAAAAAGTTACAATATTCAAGAAACAAATATACTCCACCATGATTTTCCCTTTGAAATTAAAGATTTTTTAGATCCAATACTAAGTTTTCCAATAGTAGTATAATAGTAATCATTAAATTTCCCTTTGAACATGGCACTAGTGATATTGTTAGCTTTGAATCTAGGCTCGTACGGCTTTAAAATGCGTTACTAGTAGGTAAAACATGTTTATTTATATATCCAGCATCTCTCCTGTATTTTGTTGATATGAGACTTCTTATATTAAGATGGATTGTTACATCATATCTACAATACGTAAACTAAACGCTGAACGAAAAATCAAAATAATATAATCATTATATATCATGAAACAAAAAAGAAAATGGTTCATTATATTATGATATTGTTGAATATTTAATTGTTTTAAGTGGAGCACTAATTGTTTTAAGTGGAGCACTAATTGTTTAAGTGGAGCATTAA
>JBCEWC010001310.1:0-42331 GCA_038996855.1 Solanum aculeatissimum
TCTCTATAATGTTGTCCTAATAATGAACTTCTCATTTATGTCTAGATTCTCAAGAAAGAACCACGCTCTGATACCAAATATAAGCCCCCTCTCGGAGGTGTTTCAATAATATAAGCCCCCTCTCGGAGGTGTTTCAATGTCTATTTCAATAAGAAACTTTTCCTTTTTTTTTTTACTAATTTGAACCTTTTTTTCTTTTATTTTTTTTCCCTTTCTTTTTAAAAAAAAAACTAATTTGAACGTTTTTTTATTTTGGGAAACTTTATTTTAACGTTTTTTTCCTTTATTTTTTTTACTAATTTGAACCTTTTTTTCTTTTCTTTTTTTCCCTTTTTTTGATTAATTTCCTTTTAGACCAAATCTATTTTAGTTGGAAAAGGATTCTTTGCGTAGGGATTTTTCTTTATTTAATTTTTATTATATTTAATATTATTAAAATAATAATTTTTTTAAAAAAGGGTGAAAAGACGATTTTGTTTAAAAGTCTTTTAACGAAGGGCAAAAAATTCAAACAACATTTCTAAGGGTCTTCACACTTTTAATATAGTATATAGATTGTCCTTCCTTCATAGTCAAAAAGTAGAAATCAAATTAGAAAATATTCGGCAAATAAACGACGTACCAGATTTAAACCCACCACCAACACACACCCCAAAGCCTTTCTTCACAGTCCATTTATTAAGGTCGGGTATGGGATAATCATGTCGTTTTTTCCAAGTATATTTGTCTCTCTTTTCGGGTGTAATGAATTCCGCGTTAAGGACAGTCCAGTCCATGCACATGCACAGATAATTTTTAGACAAGAGTTCTGCAGTGTTGTTCATAACTTAATGATTTAACTATTGATGGCATACCTACTGGAAATTTTGTTTTCAGTAGATGATGTACAAGCTTTTGTATTAAATTGCATTAATTTTCTAACCAGTGCTCCCCAGACCTTATATACGACCATGTCAGGCAATTTAGTGGCTTACAAACAGATGCCAATCTCATTCAATAAATTAGGATGACTGCAAAATGTTTTCAATTTTCTCTAAAAAGAGCCAGCACAGACAGAACAAAATGACTCAAACCTTATGCTAAATTCAGTATAGAACAACAATATAATCATCGCAGAAATAGATTAGATTACACTCTGATCATAGCACGATGCAATTCGACATACAACCAAAACAACGACTATTTGAAAGCAGTGCAATAATGTGCAAGTAGAACAGGAGTTTTTAACGTGAACCAGAGTCCTCAAATAATAACTGAAAGAACATGAAGGGTTCTTTAGTCACAATTAGGACCGATGAGGATGCAACGATTTACAACCCAATGACAAGACATTTTGTTCTAATACAAAGCACTTAGATACAAGATCCAACAACTATGCCATTAAGGCTATTTACCAGATACTCCCTCCATCCTAATTTAGTTGTCAGGGTTACTAAAAATAATTGTCCCAAATTAGTTGTCAATTTAAAGAATCAAGAGAGAATTAATTATTTTTTTCCAACTTTACCCTTAGCATTAATTATTCTACAATTAAGAGAGGCACATTTATAGATAAAGGTTTAATTGTTTATAAGGGATATATTAGTCAAACAACACTCTTAATTAATTTTTTCTTACGGATTGTGTCAAACCTTATCATGACAACTAAATTGGGACAGAGGGAGTAGCAATTAAAAACAGAAGCACAGTGTTTTCTTCAGAGTTCAAACATTCCTATTATTACAAGTAAAAACTATATATTTTATCAAAACAGAAGTCACCAAACCATAGAACATGCATCTTTTGAATTAACAATTGCTCCAAATATATATAATTCGTTGCAAAAATTGAAGTAAAGTTTGGCTCTGATTTTGTGCACCTTGAGTCAATCAGCTGAATCTTTCATGTTGAACACCAGAAGTATGGGCTTCCTCAATACGTCTGGTAAGCAATGATATCCCGTAATGAGATGCACTTGAAGCAGCATAATATGAAGTCATCGTAAGTTGAGTAAACCTTGGAAGTGCATATCCTGTAATGCAAAATTACCCATAAATCTGGTCATCAACACATTAAAACAATTACTTAAATAAGAAAGATGAAAGAATGGGAAAAGATCTTTGATTATTGTCATCAAAGTACTTTCCACTGGATGTAAAGTGACAGTTGGGCCTGCATTTTCGATCAATCTCCAGCCGCTCAATCCTGAGCACATCTAAGCGAAAAATAGAAAAAAAAAGTGCATGGATTTCAATTGGATACCCTTCTTCACCCGCCCTAAACAAGATCAGTTTAGCAGGCCCATTCACACATCTTCCACAGAGTACCAACGCCAGCCCTATGAGCTAACTTGTCCCCTGGATACAATATATTGTTCGGGAAAGGTCCAAATATACCCTCATACCATGCAAAATTGAGCATATTTTCCCTCCGTTAATACTTCAATTCACTTATGCTCTTACTGTCAAATACTTGGTCCAAGTACACCCTTATTTTAAATTGTTCTCCCACTTAAGTACGAGATTAATTATTCAATGAACACTTAATTTCACGTCACCGTCGCTTCAGCCATGAAAAGCGAGAGACCTGCGCATTGCTTTGCTTCACCGCTTGAAGCATGAAGTGCTCACTTCCAACAACACTGACGCATGGGGCCAAATATGTCAAGATTTGGTGCTAATTGACTATTTAATCTCATAATTAGGTCATGTGGGGGAACCAAATAAGGGTTAGGACATAAGTGAACTAAAGTACTAACATAGTCCAAATCTGCTCAATTTGGCATAGTATGAGGGTACACTTGGACCTTTTCTTTATCATGTTTTAAATTGATGCCAAGAGAAAGTAGGACGAAGCGATAACTAAAAAACTGAGTCTAGTAAACGTGAAATGTGTCTACGATTCCCCAAATTTAATGTTTCTGAAATATTTTGGATCCTTGATTGTGCATGACATGACACTACTGTTCACTGACCACACCTCTTATTCAAGTGCTCAACATTTCTTATCGTGACAAGAAGATGCACATATCTTGAAGAAGACGATTAACCTTTGCATAACAGAAAGCTTGCTCAACAATGATCTGAAATTATCAATTCTGAATATATGGCATAGATTCAACAAAATACGGGTGCCAAAACATGTGCAATTTTTCTATAAGAAAAAAAGGGGCACCTAAACTGTAGAAGACATAAATCTTGTGCACTTGTCCACTTTTGACATTTAGCTGTAGGGAAGGAAATGATGCTTCAATTGTTTTTGTGGTTACTAGTTTACATGATTTGAGAATGAACTTGTCAACCACATGACCACAGAACAAACAGATGTGATATAGACTTTTCTTCTCTCCGAGAATTATTTCAAGTTGAGGCTTGCCTACTTTTCCATTAAGTATTTCAAGTTGAGGTTTGTCTACTTTTCCATTAAGTATCCTACTTTTACATAAAAGGATAGCAAACTATGTTGAGAAAGGCATAAACGTTTATGTAATAATAGGAAGTTCTGAACTTCCATAGTATTACACAAGATATAAGTAACCAAATATGTGTTACTTCACCACTATCCAATGCACGGCTTTAACATGGCCACCTAAGATATTAATCTTGATCATGATTCTTTAACATGTACATTTATAAGCAAACTATCATATTAGGGGAAAACCTTAATGCAATATTGAATTAATCAAATAAATAATTGGCACAAATTTCATTAAGGAATTGATATTCCAACCTTAAGCAGTCAAATGAACTTACATCAAATGGGAGGGGGATTATTATATTCACATGAAAGTGGTCTTAAACTATACATGAAGTTAATTTGAATATCTATTGGGCGTAAAAGCAGGTACATGTGGCCTTTTTATCAAAGGATATGGTAAAGAAAAAACATAGAGCAAAAGCTTCTCATTTGGAGAATCCAACTTGAGACAGCCCATTACAGAAGTGAGGCAATTAATCTGGAAGAAAAGATGTCATTTAAGACTTCAATTATCATTCAAGACTCTTGTTTATTTTATCATACCAAAACTTTCTTTCACATAAAACTAAGATTACACTCAAACGATTGTACTTACCAATTTTTCAGATAGAAGCTCCTAAACAGAGTTAGTAGATGAATTTATAAAAGGGGAAGACATGAAACAGAACCATTAAGGGATCTTCTTTTCATTTTCATCAGCAATTCAGCATAAGTCATACTTTGACTGTTTAGACATCAGTAATTACAACAACATACCCAGTGAAAGTCCGATAAAGTGGGATCTAGGGAGGGTAAAGTGTATGCAAAACTTACATCTACCTCAAGGTAGAGAGGTGCTTCCGATAGACCTTATCTCAACCACAAAGTGAGGTTTAGACATCAGTCATTCAATAAAATAAAATGCACCCTACTGAGAGCACATAATATTGACGGAATATGAAATACAAGACCTTTAGAGAAGTAGTGATCTCTCTAACCAAAAAAATCAAGTTATGTCCATCAAAGAAGTAACTAGAGTAAGGTTGAACAGGAGCGAAAGCAGTTTTTCGTCAGCTTAAAGAATCAAAGTGATTCTACTCTACATTTGGCAAGAAACAGATCAAGGTGTGTGTTCTTGATTACAGCATTCTTTTAACATTGATTATAAATTCTGATTCCTTACAAAATACAGTTGAGGAATGTTCATTATAGAAGTGCATAAGCACAGATTGAAAATATCACCAACAATTATATACTTATGTAAAACAGTAGATTATACATTAGTTTTTCCTAAATTGGCCAAAATACTGATAGGATAAAGTGATAGCTAATTATATTAAGATAGAAAAAGAAAACTAAAACAGGGATGCCCCATATATTTCATAGCAAGTAATGATTGACATTAACCTTCAATTTACCAACATTTAAGCATTAGTGCATGGGGAAATATTGTTACTGCAGGTTACATATCAAAACCAAAAAGAAAGAAAATATATCTGCTGAGTGTCATGGAAACTTTATCATCATAAAATAACACCAGCTAAATTGAAAGAATGAAGATTAGAAAGAAATTAGAACTTCGCAGAATTACCTCCAAATGCCGCACTAGCAGCAGAGAACATGAGCAGTGGAGGAAGCTGCAAGACCAAAACAACGGGAAGGGTAAAGCTTTAGATATCACATCAATTGTACTCAACTATACATATTTTTTAGTAAAACACAAAAATCGAGAATACATTGAATAGGAGGGAGGGAGGGAGGGAGGGAGGAAGAGAAGAGTTAAAGAACAAAAAAGTGTATTAGGTGCCTACCCCTATAACAAATGGAAGCCACTTTGGACCCTTTACATGTCTCTGGACAAAAGGAATTCCTGAAAAGTACCAGCGTTAAGACTTCAGCTATGAATTTATAAGATTAAAGAGAGTGAAGTATTTAGTTTAAGAGTTCAACCATGATTTACTATAAGGAGAGGAATAAAATAAAGATAACAAAGATACGCACAGAAGAGATAATTAATTAATCATGCCTGTATTGAAACCATGAATTGCACTGAGCAGTCCACCAATTCCAGAGCCAGCCTACTCAAAGGAAAAGAATATTAATTTAACTAGCTGGTAAAAGCTCTTCATATTATTATTGCGCTGTAACTCTGTTCACTATGGGTTTATTAGCCTTGTCCAGCTGGTTTCAAAAATAATGATTAGTAAACTGAATCTTTGAGTAAAGGATAGTCTTTCAGATTTTCAAGTGGAAGACATATGGAACTCTTTCAGGGGTTACAATAGAAACTTTCCTCTGCATTGAACTCAACTTAGCTTAATTCCAATTTACTGTGAAACAAATCCTTGAAGTTTTGGACATATACAAAACATCATATAACATTAAGTGCTCTTCGGCATCAACCACTTTAGGCATTCATGTGGTGTGATATTTTCGGCTTTGGGCCAAGCCCACACGATTTCCCAAAAGGCTTCACGCCATTAAGCCTATCCCTATACTTCTTTCCATGAGCATGGTTTTGGTCTAGGTTACCAAGCTCAAAAGGAGGATTCAACACCTTATAAGTAGCTTACTTTTCTTTTTAGCTACAAATATGAACTTTGTTTACGCACACTCAACAATTTCCCTATTGACTAAGTTCTACATGATCCATTACCATTCATGGGCTAATTTGGAACCCGGCCCTACATCATCTCCCTACTCATCCCACAGTCGTGAGATTAAACAGCTGAAAGATACACATAACATGTGTGATGTTGACCACTTCAGGCCGAGCCCATACAGTTTTCCTAATCAGCCACACACTATTAACAGTAACCAACACTTATCAGTAGCTTAAGTTTCTTTTCAGCTACCATGTGGGACTTTGTTTTCACACACACAACACCATATGATCCTATAATTTGTCAAGTTTGAGCTAAGACCATAAGATTTTTCCAAAACGTCTCACACTATTAAGAGTATCCACCAGCTTATAAGTAGCTTACTTTTCTTTTCAACTACCAACGTGGAAGTTTCTTCACAAACACATCACCATTCGTCAAGGTATAATTAAAGGCTCTATGCGTGCTCAAAGGAGCAAAACATTTATTTCGAAACTCAGTTTTACAATTTTTGACTACTTAGTTAAATTTTAACCATAAGAAAAGCTTTGGATAGTTTGAATTTGCAGTTCAAATACCATCATTCTTTTTCGAAACAGATAATAGCATACTAACCACCGCCGTGAAATCATGCAAAACAGGAGTAATCGCCCATTCTCCACTTTTCTGCACCCAAATCAAACAGAAACAGCTTAAATTACTAGCTAGGAAGTTCATCGAGTATGTAATAGGTAAGATATATATATATAATTACAAATACACACAACAAAAAAAAACGAGTAGAATCTGGTACATACTGAATTGGAGTTCAAGAGAGAAAGGCAACGAGGACATCTAGCAGAGCCGAGTCCAGGTTTGATAGTAGGATCGTGATGGAGATTCCCTCTCTTCAGTTTTTCTTCGTATACCTCTCGTGTTCCCATGTCAATTGAGGGAGAAGGCAGGCTTCAGCTCATGTGTAGAAAGAACTACCATATAAGATGATTTGAGATTGGGCTTGTAATGGATGTTGGACTTGAGCGTTATGGCCCAAACCATAGAAATAAAATTGACAAAGTATGTTTTGGGCTAAAGCCCGGTGAAATGGTATTGTACGTTTAAGTTCATCGTTAGATAATAATAAAAAGATCGATTATGTGTAATGGCCGTCGCTACTTTGATGTCTTCTTCTCATTTTTAACTTTATTTAGTATTTAATAATTCTATTTTATCATTTACCCTGTCTTTTCATGGTAGCTCTATCACATACCTACAATTTCTTATAGGCTTATCATTTAAATTATGGATGTATGACATTATGTAACAACAGAGAATAATACTATCTATCCAGACATTGCATTCGTTGAAAAAATATAATACGATACAATATATTATAATAGAGATGTTGATCTAATTAGATGGTTTTTACATAAAAGAAAGATATTCTTTTTACCTTATCAAAACCAAGATAAATGTATACATATATCCTAGTCTTTCAAACTCCACTTATGAGATTACATTAAGTATATTATTGTAGTTGTTGGATGACAAAGATCCTGTATTCAACAATAACATTGCCAATTTTGATCAATACCTCAAAAGTGAGTGTCTCTGTCAAAGCATAGACATTAGGCATCTCCTCGACACTTGGGCATGACCATATTCCTAAAATATATACATACTTTGATGGTATCAAAGAGGAAGAAATAATGCTTCAACGAAAATACTACACAGTTGCTCCTTGATACCATTAGAGTATATATACTCTAATGATATCAAGGAGGGCAAACAACACTGCAATGAAAAGATTGTTCGATTATAGCTTAATACTGTTAAAGTGTATATACTCTAATAACATCAAGGTTAAATAAGCAGTAGTTCAGTGAAAACACTACTCATTTACTCATTGATACCATTAGTGAGTATCTACTCTAATGTCATTAAGAAAGAAAATGCATGGCTTCAGTGAAAAGACTATTCAATTATTGCTTGATACATAGATACCATCACAGTGTATATATATTATCAAAGTATATATACTCTAATGGTATCAAGAATGGTTCAATAATGGATCAGTCAGGCAAGTAGTTTAGACGGTGGGTCCAATTAGGATAAATATATTGGCTTGAGTCCAATCTCGGTAAATACTTTACCTAATAGGTCAAATTTGTATAGTTTTCCTACTTTTTTTAATTGACAAATGGTCATTTTTGCACAAATGTCAACTTTAGTGCAAGCTAATAAAGCCCAAATTGTGTTTCTCAGTCCATGTTGCTAAAAGCCCATATTTTCCAGGCCCATTCACAATCTAAAACCCTAGGAACTCCAATACATATATACAAAGAGCTCTTTGTTTATCTCCTGCTAGGGTTTCAGTTGCTCTCTTTTTTCCGCAAGCACCTACAGCGAGAGCAGAGGAAGAAAATGCCGGCCGGTCATGGTTTGAGGTCTCGAACGAGAGATTCATTCTCTCGCGCCTTCAGGAAGAAAGGTACCATCCCACTTTCAACCTACTTGAGGATTTTCAAAATCGGAGACTATGTTGATATCAAGGTGAATGGCGCTGTTCACAAGGGGATGCCTCACAAGTTCTACCATGGACGCACTGGTCGTGTTTGGAATGTCACCAAACGCGCCGTCGGTGTTGAAGTCAACAAGCAGGTCAGTCCTTTCTCTTTTCACTCTCACACGCAGAAAAACTCTAATTCTGAGCATTTGTTTATATGATTGTATCGTGAATTGGTGCTGTTGCTAATCTGTTTAGTTTTTGTTGATTGGATTTATTAGCTTACTTTGTTGTGATCAGTTTCTTTGAAGAGATCTAGCTTCTGCTCATTTTGCCCTTAGTTCCCTGTAGTGAATGTATGCTTAATATTTGTTGGTTGGATTTATAGGTTGACATAGTAGTAATTGATTGGATTTGCTTATTTGATTCATAAGTTTAAATCGTTATTGCTAGTTTCTGTAAAAATATGTAGTATCTTCTCATTTTACCTTTGCTCATTATTTCTGCTCATAATTGGTGGATGAGTTCCTTGTTGTGAATGTCTGTTAAGATTTGTTAATTGGATTTATAGGATGAAACAGTTGATGCTTGTTTCTGTAGAGATATATGGTATCTTCTCATTTCTCCTTTGCTGATTGTTCCTTATTGTGAATCTGTGTGCTAACGTTGTGTGTATAGTATCTGCTGATTGGATTTACAGGTCTAGATAGTCCTCCAATAAATAGTTCATGTAAAGAGCTCTACCTTACTTTCTCTTTGCTGTTGCTCATTCATGCTCTGGAAGCTTTATTTTTTTGATGTACTAGCTTATGTTATTCCGTTTGCACATATGTTTGTTTGGATTAATGCAATAGCTGCAGTTGCTGAGTGAGGAATTTATTCATGTGGATTCAAAGAAAATACTTGAATGTGGCGTGTAGGTTGGAACCTATTGCTTGATTTAATGTTTGAATCCCCTTTGTCACCAGACCAGAATGTTTCCTTTTGTTGAGGCGATTAAACAGTTGGTAGATAACCCATGAAAGTCTATTTTATCTGTACAATCTTTTCTGCAAAGATATGACCCATGTGAACCCCTTACCTCCCTCTGTCACCTCAGGTGCTATCTTAAGACTCGGGTGTGATCCCCGACTAACGCCTCCATGAACTGCTTGGTGCCCCCCAACCCTTTTGCAGTATGTAAAACTGTGTCATGCTCCCCAACCCTTCCCTTGCAGCATGTGAAAAAGGCTCCTTAGGCATCTCCATTTTGTGATTTACTTTTCAAACGAAAATGAATCTGCACAAAATGAATCAAGCAAGTCTTTTTCTTTGAAAGATATACCTGAAAAGATAAGTTTGCTGCTGTAGATATTCTTCATGAATTAATGGAGGAGTAAGAGAAAACAACAACATACCCAGTTACATTTTCATTAACGTTTGTGCTATGTGCCAATCTGATTCCGTTTTCTTGTTCTGTCTCTCAGGTTCGTAACAAGATCTTAAGAAAGAGGATCCATGTGAGGATTGAGCATGTTCAGCAGTCTCGATGCACTGAAGAAGTCAGAGAAAGGATTAAGAAGAATGATCAACTAAAGGCTGAGGCCAAGGCTAGAGGAGAAGTCATCAGCACAAAAAGGCAACCACTAGGACCCAAACCAGGGTTCATGGTTGAAGGTGCTACTCTGGAGACAGTTACACCCATACCATATGATGTGGTTAATGATTTGAAGGGAGGATATTAATCTTAGTCTGTTTCTGAGTTGTTGCTTTTTTCTATTTGCTTTTCTTAAATCGTAAGACAGAATTAATTTTGTTGGTGTCAAGCTCCAGACATTGCTTGTTAGTTTAAATTTTGTTTACATTGCCATTAGAGGCCTTTGTTGAACTTTGCTACAAAATTGAAAGTCAATTATGTCTATCTATTATCTGAATTCCCTGCATTTTAAAATGATTTTTTGGATATAGCTGTATTCTTGAGCGACTTGATTAGCATATCTTATTGGAGAAATATCTATGTATGATGCTGCAAAATCCAAAAGAAAAATCGACAGTCAATTGAAATTGATGAATTTTCCATCACAATTATTGTGAAGGCACATCTAAAATAGTTAATCTGGGACAACTTATTTAGTGACCACTAATACAAATATAGAAGTACTAGGAACATGACTAAACAAAAGAGTTCTATCTCGAGGGTTAATAAGATGAATAGTCATGGTTTTTTGGAGAGGTGGAGGTAGGTAGAAAAAGCGATTAGATAGGACATGACGTAATGTTATATTATCACGGACATGCATAGGAAAGAGTCGAAGTCTTGTATGTGAGTCTACAAGTTATTATCTAATTTTGCAAGCGTAGGCTTCTTAGTACTTGTAATACAGTCGGGCTCTTGTAGTTCCTGCCATATATTATTTATTGTGTTTCGATTATTACACTATTCTGTTGTTATTATTGTTTCATTCTTGTAGACCTTACACGACTTTTCTAATTAACTATGGTGCTTTATTCATTATCTTCTTCTTTTCTATTTGAGTTTAATTCACTTGAGCCGAGAGTATTCTGGAAACAACCTCTTTATCCTCATGTGGTATTAGTAAGTCTGCATACATTATACCTTCCAAGATCCTACTTAGTGGAGTTTCACTGAAGTATATTGTTGTTGTTGAAGAGTAATAGCATGAGAGTCCGCACAAAAATGATGTTCCTAATAAATGCTAACTCAGATCTTAATATTTTTAACAATAAACTCCTTATATTTTATAAAGTTTTGACTTCATATCTAATATCTATAACATTTTTTTTACACATAAATTTATGTTACGTGATTGAAAGCTATACGTCTCTAGTTCTTCATCATCTTAAGCAATGTCCACTAGTCCACTTCACTCGGCGTGTTGATGAACACGAGCTACATCAGCCATTGCTATGGCTTTCCAATATGTTTCGGTTACAAGTATTCAAAATGTTCCATGTGAAAAAAGGCATTGCCATTTTGTCTTTTTGGTTGCCTTAGGCATGTTATCCATATGTCATGCATGCCACAATTTAGGCTCGGTCTCTTTTTTTCTTCTTTCTACGATGTATTTGTGTTTGTCATGAAATTCTAATCTGTTCAGATTTACGTTTGTAGGGTCCGTTTAAGAAAGCCGTGTTTGTTATTGATTTTTTTCATATTCAAGACTCAAATTCGAAACATCTGATTAAGAGTGAAGAAATTTTATCAATCCCGTTAGAATTATCAGACGTATATTTTGATCCAAACATGTCAAAGAACTCCAATGAGCAATAAGATAATGACTTTGCTAATAATTTATAAGAGTGATTAATAAAATGAGTAAAATGAGAGTAAATAATACTCAAATATTGGTAAGCTATTAAGCATAAAATTTATAATAATTAATATGAAATGTATGTGAAAAATGCACGTATTTGAGAGCTTATGTAAATATGGAAGAGGTTTAAAATTTTTATTTGTTCAATGAATCAAGCAAACCAAAATAATTCAAGTAATTTGGTTAATTTCTAAAATTATTTCGATAATCATAATGGTGATAATCTTTATCTTATCTATTTGTGAAATTATTTATTTAAATACGAAAAACACACATAATATTTGTGAATTAATTCAAATAATTTTGCTGATTTCAGCAATGATTTAGACGATAACAACAAAAATAATATTAACAAATACATACTTTTAAATAGTTAATACAAATATAATACGTGTATTTTAAGATTGATTATAATTACTATTTTGATTCGAGTAATTTGGTTTATTTCAAAAATTAATTTGGTAAGTGATAAAAGGGGAAAATATCAAAAATTATTTGGAAAGTCCCTAACTATTTCTTTTTTGGGTATATATATGTATATATATTGGAAATTAGCATGTTCGGTCGACTCTCTTCAGCTCCGCTACGACCATTTTTCTTCTCTGTAAAACCCTAACTCACAAATCAATCGATTCATTTCTCTCTAAATTTTTCTCTCTTTCTTCGATCTATTGGCATCTTTTTCCCAATCTCTCAAAGAGATCTCTCAATTTTTATCCAAAATTTCTAGGGTTTTGTGCGATTTTTTGTTGAATTTATCGACGGAGTGGAAGCAGAAGCAAGAAGGAAAGGCTGGCGATTGGTATTGAGTTCAGGTGATGGCGGATCCGCCGTATGTCCGCCTAAGCGCACGAATTTATCTGAATTGTTTTTGTTTAGTATTTGTTGCTTCTGTTTGTGGAGTAGTGTTGAGAAGAGAGTTGAAAGCCTTTTGTAACCTTCGAGAATGCTGAGTGTGTTTAGGGTGCATCTCCCGTCCGATATACCTATTGTAGGTTGTGAACTCACGCCTTATGTTCTGTTACGACGGCCAAACAAGGATAAACCAGTTTTTTCTGAAGATGTTACGGAGTCAGCACCAGTTGATGGCTATTTCTTGAGATACAAGTGGTCAGTTGGTTTAATTATTTTTTTTGGCTTTCTTTTGGTGTTTTTTGCTATATTTTTGTCTTGTGATTTGATTCTACTGTTTTTGTTTGGGAAAAAAATGTAACTTTATGTCATTTCTACATTTACATTTTGTGCGAGTGTACTGTTTAATTTGTTAAAGTTTGAGGATTTGTAATCAAGCAAGTGGATAGGCAAACAAGATCAAAAAGACTCTGTCTTTCATAGTTCATAGTTCATAGTTCCAATTGATCTGAATTAGTGATGTGTTGGAAATAGCATCACTGTTCTGTGGTCTCCTATTTTATTTTTTATTTTGGTGAGAATTTTGTTGCTCTTTATTTTTTTGTTTGTTTGATAACCGTGGTGTCCGGGCAAGCTTTTGTGCACCTTGATTAATTCCACGGTATACCGGCCACCTTCCATCAGCAAGAGGTACCTGGTAACTCTGTCCACCAAGGTTAGGCAGATGGAAAGAATTACCTAGAATTTTCTCTCTACCAGGATTTGAACTTGAGACCTCATGGCTCTCAACCACTTCACTGAGCACGGCCACTTGGGATGCTTTTCTTGCTCTTTATGTGAAAGCTGGCAATTTCTTTTTATTTGTTCTTCTTAAGTTTTTGTTTGTATGGAAATTCATATGTTGTGCAGATGGGAAACTTTTTTTGATCTTGGAACTTTATGGTAGCCCAGGTGGGTAGCTCGAATTTACTGATAGTCAGTTTTAATTCCTCACTTTATGAAGACATTTAGTAGATTGTGGATATATGATCCTGTTTGGAATAATGCTAACAGACATGTTGTAATGCATTTGCTAATCGATTGACATATGTGGTCTCACTGTTTCATAGTTGTATCATTCTAGTTGTGGTGGCTAGTAGTAACAGATATGTGAACTTAAGTTGAACCACTAGGATTGTTGCCAAACAAAAAGAAAACAGAACATATATATTGGCTTGGTTGATGCTTGTGTTTCACTTCGTCGTAGTAACAGATATGTGAACTTAAGTTGAATCACTAGGATTTGTTGCCAAACAAAAAGATAAAAGAACATATCTATTGGCTTGGTTGATGCTTGTGTTTCACTTCGTTGGAGTGGCTTGAATACCCTTATCGCATTTTATGGTTTGAGCCAGCAGATGGGAAGCTGCTGCTTCTTTTTTTTGTGTGTGGGTGTGGGCGTGGGGTAAGTGAATGATAAAGTGTATTCTTTTGGCAAAAAGAAACATGTGCCTTGAGGTTTTCTGATCTGCACAGTGGCTGCTGTCTTTAAAGAAACAGGATTAGAATGGCTTTATGAGTTCAAAAACCTGCTGTCTCTCAGTTTCAAAAAAAAAAAACTGTTCTCACTTTCCTTCAAGTGCATCAAGTGTACTCTGCAAGTGTAGTTTGGATTTGATTTCTGTCCTAATATCTGATTAAAGTTCCAATGACAAATATTAATCAAAGTCTAAGCTCTGTTTGTGAGTGTATAAGGTGCAATTTACTACACAAACTAGGGAGGGCAGGTAGTTGGTTTTTGAAAAAGACAAGACTCTTATGACATTTTCTAAATCACATAGCAGTAAAATGAAACTTGTAAACAACTTGTGCTGCAGTGCGTTTTACCCATCAGAACATCATGTGCATGATCTTATGGAAGAAGCTTCCGATGCAAGTTCAGTTCCTCTTTGCTATTGTCAAGTATTTCCCTTTGATAGAACAACATTGAATTTAGTGAAAGATCAATAGATCATATCTAATCTTTTCATCAATAAGATCACATCTGTCTTGGATGAGATTTTGGTTGTCTAATCCTATTAAGTAAAATATCTGATTCTCTTAGGGGTCTTTGGTAGGGTGTATTAAATTTAGCACGTCTCTAATCAACCGATAACTTTTCATCGAAAAGCTCAAATCTGTTTGGATGAGATTTTGGTAGTCTAATCCCATTAAATAAAACATCTGATCCTCTTAGACGTTGTTTGGATGGGGGTATTAGGTAGGGTGTATTAGAATTGTGCTGGTATATATTTTAGTGCAATGTTCGATTGCAAATGCGTATTAGGTAGGGTGTATAAAAATTGTACTAGTACTATATTTTTGTACAATGTTCGGTTGCAAATTCAGGTCTGGTGTATTAGTTATACAGCCTATTCGGTACTATTCTTGTACATAGTAAACCATGCCATGGTATTAACAATACGGGTTACTATTCCTATTCTACTACACCTATCTCTATTTAGTACTATTCCTATTTTAGTACACCCTATTTGTTTAATACAACAAACCAAATAGTCTATAATAAATAATCTCAGCATAACGAATCCCAACATTAATTATACACCCTTGTTAGTATTATTCTCATACATCCTGCCAAACGAACCCCCTTTTGAATGAGATACTGTTGGTACTTGGAGGAAATTGTCATTATTTGGGGGATAAATTTCTTGAAACTGGAAATATTGACATTTTATCGGTATCATATCGCAATCATCTTATTGATGAAACATCTACCTGTCTGGTTGTCTTATTTGTGTCGTGATGTTATCTTGTTGCACTGGTTCGTTTGACTTTTGTCAGGCAAACCAGGTGTAATGTGGTTTCTATTATTTCTCAATGAAGAAATCCCAATTTTATTACCCTTTGGGGGCCCAGTGGTCTGGGCTTGAGATTTCCATGTTGGAGGTCTCAAGTTCGAAACCCCTTGCCTGCGAAAGCAAGGGGGTTTGCCTTCTGGGTTGAAGCTAGTGTGGGTTACCTCTCCTATGTGGTTTGCGAGTTATTGCATAAGAGTGGGGATTTATAGCCCCCCCCCCCCCCACCCCACATTCCATTTTATGTGGAGGCATTTGACCGAGCACATAGTTGAAGAAATTTGATACAACTTTTTTACGTGTAAACCATATATATATATATATATATACAAAGAGGTTTAAAGTAGTCATTTCATTAAAGGTTAAATGAGGACGCTAATATTAAATAGTTTCTTAAAGAGAGAAAGTATCGTTTTTCGACAAACTTGAAATGTAAGTGTTTAGTTAATCAAGGAATTATGTTGTGAGATGTATCTTTCAGTGTTGTCAAAGGCACGCTTAAGCTCTGAAACAAGGCTCAAAGCACTTCCCCTCGCTTAATGTACGCTTCAGTATCATTGTCAAGGTTCTAAGGCATACTTTTTCTTGTCAATGAGCCTCTTCCGAAGAGTTGAAAACTAAAGAATTGATATTTCACATTTTCATGTATTTTTTGTCAATTTCTTTGTTCATATATTTGTCATTCATGCTTATAATTATTAGTCTTGGACAAATATGTATATTTGTATTTCTTTTTTACTCTGTGCCGTTTCCAATGATGTCCACACTTTGCTTAAAGCCCAAACAGATCTTAGAGATTTTTTGCGCTTTATGCTTATGATAACCCTGGTGTCTTTTTGGACGTGCATGAAAGTGACGTTATGATTATGTCAGACAGAGGATCTAACTGCAGCAGGGTTCGTCTTATTTACTCGGGATGGAGTTGAACTGAGAAAATACTCACAATTTATGCCCTGATATTTTTTCCCGAGGTTCTTACCTTACCTTTAGAGAAGATGCCCATCACAACTTCTATAACACATTAAAATATTAAAGAGTCAATCATCTTAGGTGTCTAGTTCATTTCCTGATATGCCAGATAATCTCGTTCACTAGAAATTTATAGCAAGTACATGTATTTTTCGGTTGATAAGTATTAAACTTGTTCTGGTCCAGTTATTTTGATAACTGTTGCTGGAAAGTGGAAACACTAGTATACCATGAATTTAACTTAGTGACAGGCTAAATGCTGGAAGTAAACTTTGATTGGATGTTCTGTGCAAGTGCCACATTTGAGCAGTATCGAGGAAAATTTAGTGCTAAGATGAACTATTAAAGGAATAACATGCCACTAGTGTCATAGTTTCGAGCTATTTGTTGCGCAGCCAGCTTTGTATTGATGTATAAAATCATTAGCATTTACTCAACGGAATATAAGTGCAATAAAGGAAGTAAGTTAGGAAGAAAAAAAAAGGGAATGCATGACTCATCACCTGTGTTGGTGGGAGGTAGCAAGTATTCGGTGGAATAGTTGAGGTGCGTGCGAGCTGGCCCGGCTACCACTATCAATTAAGAAAGATAATGACTGACTCATTCCTGGAATTCACATTTTAATGTGAGATCAGTGGGCTCTTCGTATGTGAGATCAATTAGCTTTTAACTATGCCAGTTGCATGCGGTGATTTGAAACTAATCTGTTGTTAATATGTTATGTAATTTTTATGGATTAGGCTTTATCTCAGTAGGAATCAATTGTTCTCTAGCGGTCTATTTGTGAAAGAAAATCCTAAGATACTTTCAGCAATAAAACAAAGTGATCACAGTTGACTGGGCCTCGGGATCACTTAACTAATTTTGCTATTTATGCTTGATGTATGATAATTGTAACAACGCGGTGGAGTTTGTTGGAATGTTAACGCCTCTGTTTGGTGCTTTAACTTAATACTTTCGCCACCAGTAACTGTCTGGTTTCTTTTGCAGGTACCGTATACAAAGTGATAAAAAAGTTGCCATCTGTAGTATTCATCCATCTGAGCAAGCCACATTGCAGTGCATTGGATGTGTGAAGGCCAAAATCCCTGTCACTAAGAGTTATCACTGCTCACCTAAATGCTTCTCAGATGCATGGCAACATCATCGTGTTCTGCATGAACGTGCCGCTAGTGCTGTAAATGAGAATGGAAACGAGGAGGAAGAAATATTTGGGCGATTTAATAGTACTGGGTCTGGTGTTATTAATACAAGTTTGACGTCTTCTCAATCAAGTGGCAGTTTGACGAATGGAACCACACCTTTATATCCTGCAGCAGTAACCCAAAGAAATGGCGGCGAAACCTGGTTTGAAGTTGGGCGGGCTAAAACATATACACCAACTGCAGATGATATTGGACACACGCTTAAATTTGAATGTGTTGTTGTAGATGCAGAGACAAAATTACCTGTTGGACCTTCTAGTACCGTAGTGACGTCCCGAGTGATTCCAGCTCCGTGTCCAACTCCACGTCGCATGTTTTCAGTTAGTGGAGTTGATATTCCGGGACATCTGGATTTGGATAGTCGATTACCATCTTCAGGAACTTTCACTGTGCTCTCCTACAATATTCTGTCTGATGCCTATGCATCAAACGAATTATACAGTTATTGCCCTTCTTGGGCTCTTTCTTGGACATATCGTAGGCAGAATCTTTTGCGTGAAATCGTTGGCTACCGTGCTGACATTGTTTGTCTTCAAGAGGTAATAGAGTAATATCTGATAATAGAAGTTACATTTTTAAAAGTGGGTTGTTTTTTCTATTTTTCTGAGGTCATTACTAATGTCAGTATCTTTGATGGGTAATTTTCTGAATTTGCTCTTTACTCAAGAAGATTCTCTTTTCTTTCCTTAATGAAATGGTCATTTTTCTTTTCTGAACTTGATTGGCTACTAAAGGAAGATTCTCTCATCAGTTAAATGTCATATATGCTTAAATACACGTATGACGTTAATTTCTGCTATAAGCATTGTGGAAAACAGGAAATAAATATAAAAGAAGGGGAAAATACTTGTGTCATTGATGTATGCTGCTGTTTCAGGTTCAAAGTAATCATTTTGAAGAATTCTTTGCTCCTGAGCTGGATAAACACGGTTACCAAGCTCTGTTTAAAAGAAAAACAGCTGAGGTTTGTTCTGCTAAACATTGTTTGTATTTGCAAGTTTTTAATTATTAAACCGACCAACTCTCATCGTATGCAGGTGTTTACTGGGAGTATTAACAATATTGATGGTTGTGCTACATTTTTCCGCCGAGATAGATTCTCACATGTTAAAAAATATGAGGTACGAAGTATTGTGTGGAGAAGATCTTTACTTTTTAAGTAAAAAACTAGAATGTTTGCACTTGTATCATAAGAAATATTAATCACATGCTTCTTTTGCAGGTCGAGTTTAATAAAGCTGCGCAATCGTTGACTGATGCTGTGGTTCCCATTGCTCAAAAGAAGAATGCATTAAATCGTTTGGTTAAGGTATCTTCATGAATTTCTCCAATGGTTCATCTATGTATTGCCAGAGTTCAAATTCAGGACTGGTTGGTTTATTATGTCTGACCACCTGTTCTATAATAGGATAATGTTGCACTTATAGTGGTTTTGGAAGCAAAGTTCAGCAACCAGGGGGTTGACAACCCTGGGAAGCGTCAACTAGTTTGTGTGGTAAGGAATATGAATTTTTCTTTTATCTTTTTCCTTTACCTCTGAAATCTTCATGTTTTTTCCCTCTGGAATAAACGATTCCTGTGGTTTCTTATAGCCCCATTCTATGCAGACATGTTAATAACTGTGGTCATGCCATGATGAATATATTCTTGCTTGACTTTTCCTTTTCGTTTTGCTTAATAAAGCAAGTCAGTGACACTGAGAAGTACCTTTCCTGGAATGTTAGCTACGCCTACAATTTTGTATTTCTCGGATAGCTTAAATGAATGTGGATCATAATCTTTATCCAGCTGATGCATCTATTGAAATTGTTCCTTCCAATTCCGTATGCAGGCCAACACACATGTAAATGTTCAGCAAGAATTAAGGGATGTCAAACTGTGGCAGGTAGCTATTAAATACATTATTAAATTGGACTCCTCCATTCTTTTTTGGTTAAAAACTCATTCTCTTTACTTCTCAGGTTCACACACTTCTTAAAGGACTTGAAAAAATCGCTGCCAGTGCTGACATCCCAATGCTGGTCTGTGGGGATTTTAATTCAGTGCCCGGAAGGTCAGTTGTTTCTTGAATTTTCTTTATTGGCACAGTTGGTACTGTTCTCCCAAGCCCTCCCCACTTTCTGCAAATAACAGGCTGGAAAATACCAATATTAATAATGTGAACTGTCAAAATGCAGTGCTCCTCATACACTTCTTGCTTTGGGGAAAGTTGATCCAATGCATCCAGATCTAGGAGTGGATCCTCTTGGTATTTTGCGCCCATCCACAAAGTTAACGCACCAGCTCCCATTGGTAAAACTTCAATAACTTTTGGAAGACTTTCATTCGTGTTCCTGCTTTCCCACTGTTTTGTCTCATCCTTTTCTCTTTCCATATTCGCCTTTTCCACGGAGGAAAATGATTCCCTAGTGGAAGTGTAGAGAAAATAAGTTCCACAAGTGACATTCCACACTGGTCGTGTCCTCTCCATCCTCCAACACACCTCATCCTCACCTCCACCCCCACCCCCTCCATCCATAGTATCTAGAGTATATACAAATGCTTTTAGGATAATATTTCTTGTGTACAATGCCGAATACAAGAAAATACGAAACACACTTATTTTCCAATAAAACATTTTCCTTCACGCCGAATACGCCCTTAAATCTTATCCCTGCTGAACCTCTTCTATTCCTAAGAGTGAAATTGAAGCTTCTAAATTTTGTATTATATATCCTATGAAGAAGTTGAATAAGATCTGCAAGATATATTGAAGCATTTCTTTTATTGTGGCATCCATTTCTGTAGGTTAGTGCTTATTCATCCTTTGCCAGAATGGGGGTGGGACTTGGACTAGAGCAGCAAAGGAGGAGGATGGATCCTAATACCAATGAGCCCTTGTTTACCAACTGCACCAGAGATTTTATTGGCACTCATGATTATATATTCTACTCAGGTATAGTAAATAATTCTCTCCGGATAGATTGACAATGTATTTGTCACACCTCTGTGTTTTCCTTTGTTGTTCTGCAGTCCATAATATGGATGGTGCAGTATATGCACGTCCTTGATGGAATTTGTCATGAAGGCTGATATAAGTGATGGTTGTTTTTTCAGCTGATTCATTAACTGTTGAATCTTTATTGGAGCTCTTGGATGAAGAAAGCTTGAGAAAAGACACAGCACTTCCTTCTCCAGAGTGGTCCTCTGATCATATAGCACTCTTAGCTGAGTTTCGCTGCAAGCCCAGAACTAGACGCTGATTATGGGTGTGTTCTCCTTTCCTCATTATCTTATCATGTCTTTAATGTGATTCTTCCTTTGGTGAGTGGGGTGTTGGGGGAGGGGAAGAAGGGGTTAGGTGGGTGCCCAATTTAGGAAACATAAAGCTGAAAAAGGATCTGCTGTCTAGTTTGACTGAACTACAACTTTTAATGGTCCGATGATATTATAATATTTTAGGATTAACAAATTCTATTAAGTTGTTTAGAAATGGTAAGGTGTCTGTCTATTTGTGTTTTGCCATCAGCTAATGCGAAAATGACTTGTTGAACATTTATAATAAGCAGCATGCTATTGATTCTATTGTATGTATAGTACTCACCTTCAAACTTGATCAACTTCATTATGCGGTGATATCCGATCTTGTAGATTTGTCATTAGAGAGCTACTGTCCTTAAATGTGTACTCTATTTAGGCTTTCATTTTCTTCACGAAAATTCTTAGGTGCAATAATTATATCTATATGCATTTGCCACAGGTCTTGCTGCAAAGGATGAGTTCAAAAATAGAAGCAGAAACAATTACAAGGATGAAATATAAGTTATTGTAAGAATAGTAGATGAGGCGTCTTGTTCTTTTTTATTTTTCTCTTTTTTCTTGGTATCCCATGATGGTATAGCTGTTGAGCTTCTTTGTAACATGCTACCTTTGATCTCATAGAAAAATTATGATAGTTTTTTTAAGAATCAATCTGTTGCCATGTCTACCTTGTACTTTTTCTTCAGAGTCTGTTTCCAACTTTTCACTAGCAGCTACAATTAGCTGTGTGTTTTACTAGGATTTTTCATTTTTGGGTTTAGCCATCACTATTTGAGCTCATTTGACTCGATTAATTTGGGTTGTGTTGATGGTCCCTGTAAGGGGGAACCACTCATTCCAACAGTTTCAACCTAAAACCTTTGGTTGGGGTTGGGTTGGGGGGCGAGAAATTTTATTCATCGTACCACACCTCTCGATTGTCATGCAAATTAAGACTTACATGTCGCATAGGCGTGTAACTGACTAAAGTATGTGAAAGTACTTTTTAATGAGAAGGGTATATGATAGAAGGAACAAAATTGATCTTGAATTGATGTTCAATGGGGATACGTAATGTTCTAAAATTCTTGATGAGACTTGTGAAATTTGACATAAAAGTGGAGTCGTCGATAAATGTACTCTGGTGGTCTTTAGGTCCGGATATTTTGGACTATGGGAGGGGGGAAATTTTAGTCGTTGAGTTGGTTGGCTATGTGAACTTTCACTTTGTTAATGACGATTTAATTCGTTTTATCTTATATTCCTGGCCCCAATAAGAAAGAGTGTTTTGCACATCATTTGCATATGAAAACTGTATAACTATTTCAACATGATCATGTCAAATACGGTCTACAACAACAGAGAATTCTCCATAATAACCACGATTTCGTATAACCAAGTTTAAATGTACCGATGGTGCAAACGCGCATAAAACACTCGAATACGAAAGCAAGGAATCATTCATCGAATGGACAAGCTCAAAGAGGGTAAGGAGGCAAGAATCATGCTTTCAGACTTAACTCAACCCGGTCCGAATCTAATTCGTGTCAATATATATATAAAAAAAAAAGGTTCTCTTCAGTGTCCTTTGCTTATATATATAAATATTATATGCTTTCAATGGCATTTTGAGGATATTGGCTTGAGACAGTTCTTGTTCAATCAGAAACTTACAGATGTATATTTATACAAAACTCCCAAAAAGTATAACATGTCACTACTAACCTAGCTATGAGAATTTCTTTCAAATGTTCTTTCAAGCATTCTAATTGTGAAAAAAGTACATATTGGATCAGAACAGGAAAAATAAACTTATCTACACTCGGTGTTTACATCAAACCAATGATTACATAACATGTGTCTTCTACATACGTGTTAATCACTTAACCATGGTTAATCAATACGAACTTTAATGTATTCTTTTGTAAACACTGAGTGTAAGTAAGTTTTTGGGGTAACATCAAGGTTATCAGCCCCTGCTGGTTTCAAAACCAGAAATGTACTATGCTTGAGAATCTGGTCCTGCTGGTTTTGAGTTGAGAAGTGGTTGCAGTGCTTTGACAACAATTGTCATATTTGGCCGAAAATCGGCCTCGTATTGAACACAAAGTGCTGCAACAGCTGCCAACTGAGAGAACATTATTACAACAACAACTACGCCTCAGTCCCAGACATAACGTAAAAATAGGTAAAAATTCACAAAAGTAGAAGAATCAAACAAGGCCTCTCTGTACTAGACTAGAATTGTTAGTGAGTAGAGTACCTTAGCAATTGCTTTTGGAGGATAGTCATTATTTAGCTTAGGATCAACACATTGCTTCACTTTGTCTTCACTCAGTCTTGGAGTTGCCTGAAGAGAATTTCGAGTACGAATCAGCAGATCAATGGTATACAACAACTACGTCTCAGTTTCAAACATGTTTGAGTCGGCTGTATGAATCCTTAGACAGTAACAATATTAGTATTGTGAGGATTCATCATGAACTGACATGTCCCTCAATCCTCCTTCTTTATTCAGATTTGGGATCGGCAATGTGAGCAAGCTCACACAGGCGGATTGGTGGAGTTATAAATACTAGAAAAGAAAGAGGTATAAGATAAGAAGCTACCCAAGTGACAAGACTCTGTTGCCCTTTAGGCATTGTATGATCTACTGGCTTCCTTCCTGTCAAAAGTTCTAAGAGCACGACGCCAAAACTATAAACATCACTTTTCTGTGTAATCTGTCCGGTCATTGCATACCTACACAAAAAGCATGACACCTTTGTTCAACATAAAGAACAAACAGAGCCATTTCACATACTTTCTAATTACTCGATGCATCAACGTTGTTCGTTGTTTCTCTTAATGTAACAGGATTACTTAGTCTGCTTTATGGTGCAAATGGAATACTCCTTAGCTTTTAGCTACTGTGTCATCTTGATCTTTTCTGATTTATCGCTGTTTTGTGAGAACTGTGTAGCAATAGGCTATCTAGAGAAACTACATGTTCTGCTGTTATAAGCAGGGCTTACTCTGGTGCATGGTAGCCAAAAGTCCCCAAAACTCTAGTGGAATGCAGACGCGCTGCAGTGTCAGAAGACTGGTTTGAGATGTTGAAATCAGCAATTTTTGCTGTAAAATCATCAAAGAGCAACACGTTGCTGGATCTGACATCGCGATGAACAACAGGTGGCTGAATTTTTTCATGTAGATACTCAAGCCCTTTTGCTGCACCATAAGCAATTTTAACTCTTTGATTCCAGGTAAGAACTGGACCTGGCTCAGCACCTTGTACACCTTTTCTACCTGCAACAATTGAACGCTCCACAATCAACTAAACAACAACTACAATGCCTCAAGTCTCAAACAAGTCAGGGTCCACAATCAACTAAACAAACAGAAAAAAGGATTCACGCAACAGCTATCAGTATTATGACAGAATCTTTGACATACCATGTAAAACATCGTGTAATGATCCCTTTGTCGCGAACTCATATACCAATATACGATTGTTCCCTTCGAGACAATAGCCCATCAGATTCATGAAATGCTCATTTTTAAGTCTTGAAACCATTGATAACTGAAATAAGTTAAAACACTTTCAAGTTGTAAGTGTTCTTTTCATTATACTAGAAGGAAGAAAAACGATCAAGAATGGGAAAAAGGGGGCATTCATCCATTAACCTGAGCTGCAAAGTCAGGATCTGGTTCTGGTGAAGAACTAGTATCCAACTTCTTGATTGCTACTTGCTGTCCAGTGCTTAATTTAGCACAAAAAACGCGACCATAAGATCCCTCTCCAACCAAAGCTTTCTGACCAAAATTTCCTGTCAATCTGTTTAGATCATCCACAGTGAAAACTGGTGCCTCAATTGGTAATACTTTCTGTGGAGTTCCACCTCTTGCAGCACTCCTTGGCTCTCCTCTATCACTTGCTACAATACAAACAAGTCGATATCTGCTATATGAATCTTCATTGACCACGTTTATTACACAAAACACAAAAAAAGTACTAGAACTTCTGGTACTAACATGACAAACATATTCCCAACTAAATTATATCATTTATATAGATCTTTTTCTCTTATTGTACACTATTTTTCTCTAGATCTTCATGGATTCCAAGATATTGCAGGTCCTTTTAACACGTTCAATCAACATAGTTTCGTACCAAAGGTCTAATCCATCTAGAGGTCGATGCAGAACATACATACGAAAATAAATAAAAAATAGAAAAAGTATACGATCATTACCACCACCAGTACCACCACCATAAGGATTGCCAGCTCTAGGAGGAGCTGTGTTCTGATTGGACGGTGGACCGCCACTATAAACGTCTTCTTCTCCACCTCCACAGCAAGACATTTTTGTTCAATCAAAGCTCACTAAATTCTCTTTATTTTTTCAATTAATCAAATTCTTCACAGGAGAAATTTACATGTTGCATTAACAGTATTCCTAAAAAAGATAGACAAAAATAATTAAAAAAATCAAGACAACATAACAGATCAATTCAATATTCAAATATATGACCATACAAAACTATTTTTCGATGTTTGGTTGGCAAGTGAAAAGTAATAAATAAAATATTCACAAATCGAAAAGTATGTTTTTGATTATGATAACAATAATAATAATCCATGCACTCGTGTTGGTAAAACATTTTCTGTCAACCAAACACCAGAAAATGACATTCATCGTACCAAACGTACATGAAGTGAAAAATTACAATTGTGATTGATCTTCCAATAATTTACAACATATTACATTTTGCAATTTCAAGAACATTATGAAACAAATTGATGAAAAAAATCGGAGAAATTAATGTTACGTACCCAAAAAAAAATTAATTTAAAAATGAATGAATTTGGAAGAAGAAATTACAACAAAGAAGAAAGAAGAGTTTATGGTAGAATAATTCCAGCCATTTCTCTTTCTTCTTGTTATTCTTTTTTCTTTTTTTTTTCTTTTCAAAAAAAATATTGATGGAATTTTTGGGCAAATAATTTTTTTCCCTTTCAGTTTAACGAAAAAATCGCATGAATATACTCTATTTAACCACTATATATATAACAAACATAATAATATTTCTACGTACTACGTGCTTCCCTTTACTTGGCACGTCCACTTAATCAATTATCATGCAACTTTTTAAATTCCATTTTATATGAATGTATTTGACCAACGAGTATGATTTAAGGCCCAATTTTCTCATACGAATCGGTTCGTAATGAGCCCGTCAAGAGTCTCAGTAGGCTTGGTGGCGCCGGATATGCCTAGGAGCATTTTATGAGCTTCGAAACAGGAATCAGGCGATTTCGACAATTTTTCGTGGGTGTTAGCCCATGGATTCTGGGGCTGGCGGGGCTCCAGACCCAATTTTTCCAAAAAATTATACGAACTTGACCGTAACGAGCCACCAAGAGTCCCAGTAGACTTGGTGGTGCCGGACACACCTAGGAGTATTTTATGGGCTCCGGAACAGGAATCAGGCGATTTCGACAGTTTTTCGTGGGTGTTAGCCTATGAATTTTAGGGTTATGTCGGGGCTCTGGTCCTAATTTCCCGAAAAACTATACAAACTCGTCCGTAACGAGCCCATCAAGAGTCTCACTAGGCCCGGTGGCGCTGGACTACACCCAGAAGCATTTTATAGACTCTGAAACAGGAATCAAGCAATTTCGACAGTTTTTCATGAGTGTTAGCCCACGAATTCTGGGGCTCCATAGTTAATTAGTGGCGGATATTCATTCGTCTAAAAAAATTACATTGTTTAATTAGATCAAAATTTTAGCTTTATATTTGATATTAATTAGTAATAATCCTGACTTCTTCATTGGTGATAATATTTTTGTGATTATCTGTGTTTGGCATAAAAGAGAGTATTTTCTTAGAAAATGTATTTTTTAAAAATAAGTGAATTTTTTAATTTATTTTTTTAGTGTTTGGTACGTAAACAAAAAATGATGGAGTAGGCACATGTTTGTTTTTATTATGATTTTAATTTTCATATGACTCTTGGATTTTCATGATAAAGTGCTATTATCCAAGATATAACAATAATCTAATTCTTCTAAATAAAATCACACTAAATTCTCTAAAACTACTTTCTATAAAATAAAAATAAAAATCAAATAGGAAACAAGACATATCTAACCAAAAAAAAAGAAAAAGGAAAGTAAATTGTTGACCATATAACACAATATGTGAAGTAATATTTTGATTTTTGATTTTTAAAAAAAATATCAACACATTAAATTTTTAAACACTACTTCCAAAAAAAATTCTATAAATAGCCACTTTCACCTTGCATCAAAATACACTACAAACATTTGAGATCAACTTTTATAAGAATGGCTAAGTTTTTAAACTTTGTTCTTTGCTTCTTTCTCATTCTCTCAGGTTTGTCCATTTCTATATTTTAATTATTTATTTACAGTCTTGTTTGTGATTAAAAAAAAAAAAAGTTCAAGTTATATACATCGTAAGTATAAGAAAAAAATCACACAACTAAGCCATCTTTACATGTTATAGCCTAAGGCGAACCCAAAAGATTTAATTTATGGGTTCAGAAGCATAATTATTTTTGTTTATCGAATTTTAAAATAACAAAGTTGTTGAGTACAGAAGTGGCTTCGCCTCTAATTGCAACAGATAATCTATCTTATTTTTTAAGACCGTGATTCATATTTTAAGAAGGCTTATCTGTAGATATCTTTTGATTTATCTGATGGTGTAAGAATTATTTACACAAGAGATGTATAACCTAAGATCTAAAAGAGAATAATTATATTTCTTGTTTTGTTGATAAAGTGTTATTTGTTAAATTTTGGTGCAGTTTTGGCAATTGGTGAAGTAAAAGCCCAAAAGAGATGCACTGAAACATTGGATCCAACAGGATGTGTACTTGCTGAGTGTCAAAAACAATGTACAGAGAAATATAAGGGCAAATTACAGAAATACACAATATTTGGAAACTTAATTATAATTATTTCTTACCATTTAAAAAAATTACTAAATTCTCTTTTTTCGCTATTTCGCTGATACATAACATACATTTATAAACTATCAGTTAGTTTCACTGATACCTAAAAAAAATTAAACAACCAATTAATTACTGATACGTTTTTTAATGTTTTTCAGTATATTAAAACTGATATAGTCTAATTTTTAATAACTGATACACACAAATCATCAATAACCCTAAAATTCGCATTGTATCAATGTTGATGTTTATGTATCGACGTTTCTTAAAAAATAAGGGATTTTCAGTAATTTTAAAAAAATTTGATATATATTGAGATTATACATGTAAAATATGAAATTTCTATAATTTAATGGAAATGGGCTTTGCACTGGTGGGATTCACTGGCCCATATAATTGTGTCTGTGTTTACAATTGTAGATCCAATTAGTGTACTTTTGATCAAATATAGATTTTGGTCTATTATGTAATAAAAACATGAATGGTTGTTTTATCAATGAATAATAGTATTATCTTTTTTAGTTTAAGTTTTATTCGACTATTTTATTAAAATATCGTCTGGTATTCAATTACAGTTAGATATGATTGATTTAGGTTTGTTTTACGAATTCTTAGTTTAATGTAAATGTTTTAAAGGGTAAAACATTTACATTAAAGGTGATTTCATTTTCGAAGTTCGAATCTGAAACCCTTGATTTATGGATATATATTTTATCATCAATTGAAATTGTAATTGAGATTCAAAGAAGAAATAATTAAAGTGGAATTCTAACTTTAAAACCTCGTTAAATTATCATTAAAAATATGAATGAAATTCATGGTATGTCAGACATAGTCATTTACATTAAATATACAATATACAGATTTAGAATATTTTCCATTTAGAGTTTAATTTTTAAACACTAGTTTACAATTTTGGCATACACAACTATTACAAAAATGACCACAGAGGCATGTAGTTGAATAAGAATTTCATTTCTACAGAGGTTTCGAGTTTTTTTACGATTTCTTTTATTATACGATTTAAATTGATCAAATTAATGAGTTTTAGACTAAGATAATTATACTAAGTAATATCAAACTATATTGCACCGAGAATATAATGATGAAGTTAAAATATCAAGATTAAATAATAATATAATTATTTAATAAATATACTTTTTTTCATAAATATTTGATTTATATTTAGTTACACACAAGATATACTTTGATTTTCAATTTTAATCTTGACTTTTTGAAAGAGCATTAAAAGGAGAGCTTTGGAGAAGGGTATCATTATCTTTTGATATTTTATTTGAAAATTAATTATCCCACAAAATTTATCCAAATGAAACATTATATAAAAATAAAATCACAATTACAATATAACTAATCTTGAAATGATAAACTCAATCATACAATTATTTCACTTTTTTTATTTTTTATTACTTACTTCAATTAAGATGTTATTATTATTATTTATTAATTTTTGAGACTCAAGAATTTCATCAAAGTACTCTCAAATTCATGATATTATCATTATAAGCTAATTAAACACCAAAACATATTATTTTAAAAAATAAATCAAAAAAATAACTTTCATTGTACCAATATTAAAGATAACACCTCTCATTCTTCTAAAATATAAACTCAATTAAAATTTTGAACTCTTTCCATAACTTCTTCAAAAGAATCACATGGAAATTATTATTATAAATAATTATCTTTATAATAATAAAATAAAAGATTGCACTTTAATTCTTCTAAAAAGTCATCACTAGTAGTTTTTTTAAACTACTTTCTATAACTTTCTAACAAGGAAACAAAATATCTATGTTTTATATGGAAAGTAAATTATACATCTAGTTTAATTAATTACTTTCCAAAATAAATCTAGATTTGAAAATAAGCCATTTATGATATGTGTGGTAAGTAAACTATACATCTAATTACTTTTCAAAATAAATGAAGACTTTGAAACAAGCCAATATGGAAAGTAAATTATGAATCTAGTTTACTTTCCAAAATAAATTTACAAAAATCTAAAAAATTTCACACTATAAAATCCCCTTTCACTTTGCTCTACCAAAGAACACAACTCTACAAAATTCCTTTAAACATTAGAGTTAAATCAAATTCTATAAGAAATATATGGCTAAGTTTTTGAGCTCCATCATTTGTTTCTTTCTCATTCTTTCAGGTTTGACCACTTTTTCTTTTAAATTCAAATTGTTTTTTCTTTGACAATTGTATTATTTATGGGTTTAGAAGTATAATTATTTTTGCTTATCAGATTCTAAATAATTGTTTATACATATCAAATGAGTCAAAGCTATTGAGTTGGCTCAGCCTCTGATTGTAGCAGACATACTGTCTTATTTTCAAGATTACAGATCTACTCAGTAGATATCCTTTGAATTATCTGATAGAGTAAAAGTTATTTACACAAAAGATGTATAACCCAAGATCTAGAAGAGAATAATTGTAATTCTTGTTTTGTTGATATATAATGTGCTATTTGTTAAATTTTGGTGCAGTTTTGGCAATTGGTGAAGTAAAAGCCCAAAAGAGATGCACTGAAACATTGGATCCAACAGGATGTGTACTTGCTGATTGTCAAAAACAATGTACAGAGAAATATAATGGAAATGGGCTTTGCACTGGTGGAGTCACTGGCCCATACAATTGTGTGTGTGTTTACAATTGTAGATCCAATTAGTGTACTTTTGATCAAACATAGATTTTGGTCTATTATGTAATAAAAATATGAATGGTTATTATATCAATGAATAATAGTATTATCTTTTCTAAAAGTGTTTTATCGATTTTTACATTGTTTAACTTTTAACAGACTATTTTATTATAAATATCATCTGGTGTTCAATTAGAGTTAGATATGATTGATTTTGGTTTGCTTTACGAATTCTCACTTTAAAGGATAAAATACTTCATATTAAAGGTGATTTCATCTTCGAAGATTGAATCTGATACCTTCAATTATAGATGGATGAATATTTTTACCATCAATCGAAATCATAGTAGAGATTCAAAGAAAAAATAAGTAAAGTGAGATTCCAACTTTAAAACTTTGCTAAATTATTATTGAAAACATGAATTGAATTCGTGATGTATCAAATATAGTCATTCACATCAAATATGCAGTATATAGATTTATTATTTTATTTTATTAAAATAAAAATTTTAATTAATTATTGATCAAATCAAAATTGATTACATCATAAATTAATTTTTATACCTCAGTAACTTAATTGATCTTTCTTGAAGGGCAAAGATGTATGATACCAAGCCTTCTAAAGGACTAACCTAACAATTCTAAAAAGAAATAAAAAGAAAATATATTTACAATTTTGGCATCCACAACTTATTACAAAAATGACCACAAACATATGTAGTTGCATAGATGAGATCTTTTCATTTTTAGAGAGATTTCGAGTTTAAATTTTGAGAATTGATTAATTTTTTTTATTTTTTTCTTACGATTTTTCCGTAATATGATTTAAATTGATCGAATTAATAAATTTTAGTCTAGGATGATCAAAGTAATATCAGAATATATTGCGCAAAAACATGATGATGAGATCAAAATATCAAGATTAAATAATAACATGATTATTTAGTAAATATACTTTTTTTCATTACTTGCTTCAATTAAGAGGTTGTTATTAGTATTATTTATTAATCTTTGATACTAAAAAATTTCATCAAAATACTCTCAAACTCATGATATTTTTATTAATTTTTAATATATATTTTTTCAGAATATATTTTCTATAAACTAAGTAAACATCAAAATATGTTTTTTTTTTTTAAAAAAAAACTCTTACCAAATAAATAACTTTCATCCTACCAATATTAAAGACAACATCTCTCATTCTTATACAACTTCAACTCAATTAAATCTTAAACTTCTTTCCATAACTTTTTCAAAAGGAAACAATCCATATGGATTTATAATAATCTTTATAATAATATAATGTAAAAGATTATAATATAATTTTTCTAAAATGTCATCACTAGTAGTTTTTTAAATTACTTTCTAACAAGGAAACAAACTGTCTATGTTTTGTATATGGAGAGTAAATTATACATCTAGTTTAATTAATTACTTTCCAAAATAAATCTAGATTTGAAAATAAACCATTTATTTTTATATGGAAAGTAAATTATAAATCTTAATTTACTTTCCAAAATAAATGAAGACTTGGAAACAAGCCATTTATTTTTATATGGAAAGTAAATTATGAATCTAGTTTACTTTCCAAAATAAATTTTAAAATCAAAAAAATTTCACACTTATAAAAGCCCCTTTCACCTTGCTCTACCAAAACACACAACTCTAAAATATTCCTTTAAACATTTGAATTCATCAAATTCTTTAAGCATAAATGGCTAAGTTTTTGAGCTCTATCATTTGTTTCTTTCTCATTCTTTCAGGTTTGACCACTTTTTCTCTTAAATTCAAATTATTTTTTTCTTGATTATTGTGTTGTTTATGATAAAAGAAATAAATGCTATTTCTTCTAATAAACTTTTAAAAAAATTAGTCATTTGATCTTGTCATCAAGGGTGGAGCTACCTTTGGTTAGTGATTATCTCATTCAGCGAAAAATTATATTATTTATAAATGATTAAATTTTTTTTTTTATGTATATAAAATAAATGTCGACCTCCCTTCAACTTATTCATTAATCTACTTCTTTAAATTTTGAACTCCCTTAATGAAAATTCGGAATCTACTACTGATCGTTACCGTTTTTTTTTTTTTTTTATGTAGTTGTGATGACAAATACCCAAGTGAAAGCCCAAAAAAGATGTTCAGAGACTTTGAATCCCACAGCTTGCAGCATGCCTGAGTGTCAAGATGAATGCTTGAAGAAACATAATGGAAATGGGGTTTGTACTGGTGGCAATCAAGGACCATTAAGTTGTGTTTGTGTTTACAATTGTTAGCTTCAATAAAGATATACTTCAATGTTTAATGTGATATCTTCTGAATTGTTATCGATATCATAAATTTTAGATCAATCATAAATAAATTGATATATTTATTCATATCGAACGTGTACGAACAGTGTGATGAATGAACATTTTCTTTTGATAAACTCGAAATAATCCTATAAATTATCAACTTAAAATATTCATATTTATGTATCATAGGCATGTTAAGGATATAATTTAAAAAATAAAAGTAAATTCATTTCAATGAATTAATTTTTTAGATGAGATTATCGCGATTTTAATATGGAAAAATTATGCGGATAAGCAAACATATACTAGTTACATAGTTAACATAGCTATAGTTTGAAATAATTACAATTTGCAACTAACATATTTGGATAATTACAGTTTGAGTTTGTACAGTAAATTGTATAACGAAGTGTATCAAATATACAAGCATTGCGAATTATACAAAAACTGCAAATTCTATAGAGAAATATACAAACATTATGAATTGTATAGCGAATTATACAAATGTTTTACGCGACTTGTATAGCAAAATATAGAAATGGTCTACTAAAACTGCGAATTGTATAGCGAATTATACAAATAATGTAAAAATTGTATACCAAAATATATAGATAATGCTATAGCAATAATTACGAAATATAATTATCTAAATTACAGTTATAGAGCATAATTAAGAATTGTATACCAATGTAACAATTAAAAACCTAAATAGTTGCATCATCCTTCATCTAATTTGCTTCTTGTCTTCTAGTAAAGATGTATCAAGCCTTCAATAGAATTGATCTAACAATCTTAAGAATCTAAAAAGAAATAAAAAGAAAATATATTTACAATTTTGGCATTCACAACTATTACAAAAATGACCACAAACATATGTAGTTGAATAGATGAGATCTTTTCATTTTTATCTCCTATTTTTTTTTTTACGATTTCTCCGTAATACAATTTAATTGATCAAATTAATAAGTTTTAGACTAAGATGATTACACTAAATAATATCAGAATATATTGTGCAAGAGCATGATGATGGGATCAAAATATCAAGATTAAATAATAACATGATTATTTAGTAAATATACTTTTTTTCATTACTTGCTTCAAGACGTTATTATTAGTATTATTTAATAATCTTTAATACTCAAGAATTTCATCAAAATACTCTCAAATTCATGAAATTTTTATTAATTTTTAATATATATTTTTTCAGAAAATATTTTCTATAAATTAATTAAACACCAAAATATATTGATTTAATTTTTTTATTTTTTAAAAACTCTTACCAAATAAATAAATAACTTTCATCCTACCAATATTAAAGATAACACCACTCATTCTCGTAAATTTCAACTCAATTAAAATTTTAAATTTCTTTCTATAGCTTTTAATGAAAAAAAGAAACAATCTATATGGAAAGTATATTATAAACAATTATCTATATAATAATAATATTAATATAAAAGATTGCACTTTAATTCTTCTAAAATTTCACCATTAGTACTATAACTTTCTAACAAGGAAACAAACTATCTATGTTTTTTATGGAAAGTAAATTATACATCTAGTGTAATTAATTACTTTCCAAAATAAATCTAGATTTGAAAATAAACCATTTATTTTTATATGGAAAGTAAATTAAAGTAAAATTTAAAATCTAAAAAAATTCACACTATAAAATCCCCTTTCACCTTTCTCTACCAAAGCACACAACTCTACAAAATTTCTTCAAATATTTGAGTTCATCAAATTCTATAAGCAATAAATGGCTAAGTTTTTTAACTTTACCATTTGTTTCTTTCTCATTTTTACAGGTTTGACCCCTTTTTCTTTTAATGTCAAATTATTTTTTTATGCTAAAATATTCACTTTTTCTACCTTTGGTTAAGGGGTTAACTCCCTTCAACGAAAAATTATACTATTTATAAACGGTTAAAATATTTTTCTATGTATATATAGTCGATATCAAGCCCCTTCGACTTGTTTGCGATTCTATTTCTTCAGACTTGATGAAAATCATGACTCTGCTACTGACTGTCACAGTGTTTTCACATAAAAAAATGATACCAAGCAATATTAATTTTTACTAATTTTTTTTTTTGATGTAGTTGTGATGACAAATACCCAAATGGAAGCCCAAAAAAGATGTTCAAAGACTTTGGATCCCTCAGATTGCACCATGCCTGAGTGTGGAATTGAATGCTTAAAATTTTATAATGGAACTGGTGTTTGTATTGGTGACAATCAAGGACAATTAACTTGTCTTTGTGATTGGGATTGTTAGATTCAATAAAGATATAGTTGAATTTTACGACAGATATCTTATGAATTGTTATTGATAATATGAATTTTTGGATTGATTGTAATTACATTGATATGTTTATTCATATCGAATGTGTACGTGCAATGTGGTATATGGATATTTTCTTTTAATAAACTCGAAAGATAATAAGTCATCTATTGAAAAACAACAATAATTCTATAAATTCTCAACTTAAAATATTCATATCTACATATTCTAGGCATGTTAAAGATATAATTAAAAAAATAAAAGTAAATTCATTTGAATGAATTAATTTTGTAGATGAGATTATCACGATTTTAATATGAAAAAATTACGCAGATATGCAAATATATACTAATTAACTAGCTAACATAGCGATAGTTTGAAGTAATTACAGCTCACGGCTAACATGTTCGTACAATTACAGTTTGAGTTTGTATAGTGAATTGTATAGCAAACTGTATCAAATATACAAACACTGCGAATTGTATAGGGAATTATACAAACGATATACAAAAACTATAAATTGTATAGCGAAATATACAAACATTACAAATTGTATAACGAAATATACAAACGCTATACCAAAACTACGAATTGTATAATGAGTTACACAAATATTGTGAAAACTGTATACCAAAATATGCGAATACTGTTATAGTTATAATTACGAAATATAATTTTTTAAATTATGACTATAAAATATAATTAAAATATTTTTAAATAATTATATGTGAAAATTCATCTTTTAATATTTTTAGGGGAGAATTCTCGATTATTGTAGATTTATTAAAGGTTGAAAGAAAAAAAAATAATCAGTCTTCTAGATCCTTCCAAGCAATTCGAGTCTTTGGAACCCTCGAGAACCTTTTTTTCCCTTCCTTTTTCTACGGAAATTTCACTGCGTTCCATTGGCCCATTACGTACACTCGCAACACACAATCAATTCCTCTCTAACGTGTTCATATCGCCGCCGCCGCCGTACTCCGCCTCAGCGCCGCCGTAGAATGGCTCGTCTTGGAGAAGGAGACAAAAGATGGATCGTAGAAGATCGACCCGACGGGACCAACGTTCACAATTGGCACTGGGCTGAAACTGACTGCCTCGAATGGTCTCGAAACTTCCTAACTAACCTTTTAGCTAACAAAACCCTAATGGACGGCGAAGGTAACATCAAAATCCGGACGAAAAAGCTGGAGAAGCTTGAAGGAGAAGCTTATGTGAATATCCGGAAGGGGAAAATTATTCCGGGGTATGAATTGAATTTGGTTATCTCTTGGGAAGGGGAAGTGAAGGAAGCTGATGGTTCTAGTGTGGTGAAAATTGAAGGGAATGTTGAATTTCCTTATATTGCTGATGAGAATGCCGATGAAGATCCGGAAGTTAAGGTTACGGTTAAGGATGAAGGACCTATTGGGAAGAGATTGAAGGATGCGTTTGTTGCTAAAGCAAAGCCCTTTGTCTTGGAGCAAGTCAAGGCGTATGTTAATGCTATGGCTAATGGTGGTCCTGCAAAGGAAGAAGGTGAGGTGAAGAAAGTAGTTAAGAAACCTTCCGGCGCCGGAAATGTTGCATCTCCGGCGACGGCGGTGGTGGATGAGAAGGCAAAGGTTGCTCCGGCGAAGAAGGAGAAGAAGAAGGAAGGGTTTAAGACGATTACGATGACAGAGAAGTTTAGCTGTAGGGCAAAGGATTTGTTTGAGATATTGATGGATGAGAATAGGTGGAAAGGTTTTACTCAGAGTAATGCAAGGATAAGCAAAGAGGTGGGCGGAGAGTTTAGCATATTTAATGGTTCAGTGACTGGAAGTAATGTAGAGCTGCAAGAAGGAAAATTGATTGTGCAAAAATGGCGATTTGGTAATTGGCCTGATGGTATACAGTCCACGGTACAATTTCTGACCTTTGCTTCTGTATTTGTGTTTCTGTTTTTGTCAAGAATCCTTTTTTAATGTTAAATAAGGCAAATTATTCAGTATTTGAATGAAATATATCTGAACAGAGTGGAATTGAAGCTGAAGAGTGGTATAGCTGACGTCAACTAAATGGATTTGATTTAGCTGATCGATTGATGTATAACCTTTTATGGGTGGATAGTGTGTTGAGTTAGTTATGTTCTTGCTAACTTCACTAGTATTTGTATGTTAGTTCAAATATTTCATCCGAATAGGCAAAAGATATAAGCATGAGTTTTCTTTTGTAAATGTGAATAGGGCAAAATGTTTTGTATTGGAATGAAATGTATATGATTAGAGTGGAAAGGAAGCTGAAGAATGGTATAGCTATCCTCAATTAATTTGGATTTGAGTTAGCCGACTGATTGATATATAATCTTTATGTTCTAGGTAACTTTACCAGTATTTGTTTGTTTAGTGCAAATATTTCATCTGAGCAGGCAAAGGATTAAGCCTGAGTTTACTTTTTAATGTTAATAAGGCTAAGGATTTAGTATTAGAATGAAATATATCTGATTAGAGTTAATGTTAATAAGACAACTATTTAGTGTTGGAATGAAAGATATCTGATTAAAGTGGGTAGGAGCTGAAGAATGGTACAGCTGACCTCAACTAATTTGGATTCAAGGCTGATTGATTGATAAACGATCTTTTATGGGTGTAGTGCGTAGAATGAGTTACATTCTAGGTAACATGACTTGTATTTGTATCTTTTTATAGTTCAAATGTTTCATCTGAATCGGCAACAAAGTGTAAGCTTGTTGGGCGTATTTTGAGGTCTAAAGTTTATTTTATCTAATGGGTACTCACTGGTGTGATGAATCATTTTGTTAGCCCATTCTTCTATAGCAGTGACCATGGAGGTTGAAGGCAACCTCTAGTTTTAAACAGGTCAAATTGAAACTGGGTCTCGGCGTTGTTTTTCAACCACATTTGTGTATCAATGATGTCGTTTAAGTTACACTCCCTGGGCTTTGGTCTAGTGGTAACGACGTAGCTTGTGAATGTAAGTTAGTTAAGTGGAGAAGGTATAAGGGCAGACCCATCATTCACCTAGTTTTAAACCGCGTGCGCCATTGGCCTTCAGGGATTCCTCAGTCATAAAAAAAATCATGTTGTTTGAATTGATTTTCTGAATTAAAAATTTTCTTATCCTCAGCTTGTCATTTCTACTCATTGTACAATGTGGTCAATATGTTTAAATAGATAGAACTGTGACTACCCGTTTGCATGTTGCGATTTGCGAGCCTAAGGGATATAAATTGGTCCGATGGAATGGTGGTCCTGTCTGATACATCTCTGGTAATAATGATCGCTGCAGGTCCGAATTACTTTTGAGGAGCCTCAATCTGGGGTTACAGTTGTCAATTTGATACATACAGATGTGCCAGAGGAAGACAGGTGTGCTTTAGTTTATCTGATTACCTGTGTTGGTTGCTTTGTATATGGTTATGCGAATTTCGCCTTCTCATTTTTGCTACTGTTGGTGCAGATATGGTAATGCAACTGTTGTGGAAAATACAGAGAGAGGATGGCGGGACCTTATCTTCCACAGGATACGAGCTGTTTTTGGTTTTGGAATCTAAGTTCCCCAAGAAGCGTGGAATTTCACAAGTGATGCTTCCCTTCAGTATAGACTGCATACTATATGAGTCCATTCAACTGAGTTTTTCTTGGGTTGATTATCAGTTTTTTTAAGCTTAATAACTAAATTTTACTGTGAACTTTTAGAATTTGTCTCCATTGAAACTTGTTCAATTTGTCTTCAATGAAACTTATTTATCTTTGTTGGACGATCGATGCATCTAGTTTTTCGTTTAATTATTATAGTTATGTTCCTTGCATTATTTCTTGTATCTTGCTTGCTTGGTAGTAATGTATATTGTGCATCTTTCATTATTTTGTGTAAGCATCAGTTTGATATCTGGGCCTAGTGGTGGTAACTCATTTTAGCTTAATTCTATTTTTAATCTGATCCGATTCACTCCGCCCATTTGCCACCACTATATCAGCTTATATATATATACTCCTAATAACAGTTTCAAGCAAAATTTTGAGTTCCAACATCACCAATTCACCATCTTTGATAATGCAAAAAGATCCTTTGTAACAACTGTACATATTGAAATGCCCTTTGCTGAATATACAAGTTGATGTCTAACTTTGGACAAAGCAAAAGTAATTTGTTGTTTATGAACAAGAAGAGGCAGTCATAAGATTTGGACTAGTAATACTATATAAAGTTTTTGATCATTTCTCTCACTTCTTCAATTACAAGCCATGCCTTGTGCCCTCCAATAACCTCTGCTTTCATTTCCCCATCTTTCCACAACTGCAACAACGATAACAACAATTACGCCTCAGACTCAAACAAGTTAGAGTTGATTATATAAATTTCGTCTTCTTTTATTTAACTTCATTTCATATCATCATCATACTAAACAAAACAAAAGTTTTTTTGTATTTTAAAAGGTTGGAGAATCCATAATGCTCACCTGAATTGTTGGCATTTTCTGGAGATCAAAACAAGAATCAAATTAGCTTGGCTAATACAGGAACATGAGCAGCAATAGATAGCTAAAAGATTACTCAAGTTGTCCCCAAAACAGTACTTACTGAGATGTTTCCTCTCTTCACTAAAGGTTGTGGCACTTTATTGACATCCACATAGTAGCATTTGAGTCTATAAACGAGGGGAAACAAACATCAATTGTCTTAACTCAAAATTCATTAATACAGTAGCCATTTCCTTTTAAGATACAAGAATGCATAACCATGGCAGTCGGAGATCAAAATATCGATACAAGAATGCATAACCATGGCAGTCAGATCAAAATATCGTAAAGAAAGAGATCTTTGGTTATGAGCAATTGATTCCAATCATCCCACCACACCCTAGATAACAAAACTGAAGAGTTCTTGATGATATCAGAGAGTTTATTACTATCAATTAAGACTAAATTCTTGTCATAAAGTCCCCAGTTTCTTGTGAAACTACTGCCAACTTAATAAAATGGTGAAATAGTTCATAACTTGTAATGACTACACAAGAAGCAGATAAAAAAAAGGCAGTAAAAGAACTAACTATAAACTATTCAAGAAACTTTTGAAGGCATTGTATAAAAGGGGCTTACTTGGTATCATACTCAGCTGCAAGTTTCTCCAATTTAGGCTTCAAATATATGCATTTCCGGCACCAAGCAGCCATCCTATCAATCATTTGCTACAAACAAGTCAATCTAAGTACAACTCTATTAATTTGATTCTGTCTATTCTTCCATCTAAAAATGAAGAAAAGAATCATCCAATATCCGAAATCCATTGTCTAACTAATCTCTAATACGAGATTCCATCACTGGGTTCAAACACGAGATTTCTGGTTAAAAGAATGACCTTACTATCAAAAAGACTCCCATCTCAAAACTCAAACTTGAGACCTGCAATTAAAGGAAGTATCTTTACCATCAAGATGACTCCATGCTAGAACTCAAACTTGAGAACAATGGTAAAGGAAGGACTTTTAATATCGAAAAGACTCCATCCTGAAGTTCAAACCCGAGTCTTATAGTTAAAGAGATCACCTTCTTTTATTTATCAAAATGACACTATCTCGAGTTTAAACGCGATACCTATGGTTAAAGAAGTACCTTTACTATCAAAAGATTGCATTTTGAAGTTCAAACCTGAGACCTATAGTTAAAAGGAGGACCTTGACTATCAAAAAGGTCTCCTAAGCTAAAACTCGAGACCTATGATTAAAGACAGTACCTTTACCATTCAATCACAATAGACTAAAACTCGAGACCTATGACTAATGACAAAACCTTTACCATTCAACCATATTAGAATAAAACTCGAGACCTATGATTAAAGAATAGAACTTTTATCATTCAACCACATTAGACTAAAAATTGAGAATTATGATTAAAGACAGAACCTTTACCATTCAACCACATTAAACTAAAACTCGAGACCTATGATTAATGCCAGAACCTTTACCATTTGACCACATTAAAACAAAACTCGAGACCTATGATTAAAGACAACACTTTTACCATTCAACCACATTCTTTCTTGTATCATAAAAAGGTAAAGATAAGTTTTTTTACCAATCAATGATGATGGGTTGTGAAAGCTCTTTAGCAGAGGCTAAAATCTGTTCAAGTTGTTCACAATCCTCAATGGGTTGCATCTCAACAGCACTGGGTCTTGACAAATCTGCCCAAGAGGCATCAATTCTAAACTCTCTTGTTATTTTCTTCTTCCAATCACCTTTTCTTTTATCAACAAAGCAAAATCCATTTAATTTGACAATATTTAGAGTCCCCCCACTGTTCCAAAACAGATGATGCTGCTCTCTATTGTGGATTCCTCTGTACAGAATTTGGGAATTTGGTGCTAAAATTGACATTTTTTAGAAGTTCTTGGTACTTGAAAAGAGGTGACTGTATAAAAAAAGGATTAGATATTTGGGTGAGTGAGGTTTTTTTTCCATTTACAAGAAGATATTTTTGTCAAAGGTACAAACTTGTGATGCATTCTTTATTTTATTGCTTTAAGGAAAAGCTTATCCACTTATCCTTGTAGTGTATTGGAGTTTTGTTAAAAGGGAAAAAGACCATTTAGTCCCCCCCCCAACCCCCCACCTTGTAGTAGAGTAGCTTTTCTTGACCCTTTGTCCATGTGGAAAGTATATCTTATTTCAATTTTTTGAAATTGATTTTGAAACCATAAATATCGATAAATCAATAAATGAAAGAATTATTAATTCGTTAAGGAATTACTTGAACAATAGGCCTAATACGCGTAACTCCATAGGAAATTACACCTAATGACCTTGGAAATTGAAGGTCTTGAACTTTCGACACCTGTTTGTCTCATGGGCAAACCTTCAAGATCAAAAGACACAACTTGTTAACCTTAAAGCTTTGTCCATTTGGCAAAGAATACAAAATTCAATACTTCAAAATCACCAACCTTCAAAGTCATTTTTGTAAGGAATAATTACTTTTTTGAATCTCTTTTATAAAATATTTATTGTTTTTAAATATATTTTTTATTTATTACTTAGATGTTCTATATTTGAAAAATATTTACCATTTATAGCAACTGCATTATGTATTAAAAGTGAATTATACATGTAATATATGTGTTATAAATGAATTAAAATGTATTATACTTATTTTG
>JBCEWC010001311.1:0-42331 GCA_038996855.1 Solanum aculeatissimum
TTTGGTCCAAAAATCTAACGGAGGGTATAAGTGGTCTATTTTGCATAGTTCAGGGGCAATTTTGACCCTTTTCCGTACTATATATACTTTATTGATGATTCCGTGAAGTTTTTCAAAAAAAAAGGGCCCAGAACCTCGACACCTTCAAAATTTATGGGTTTTGAGAAAATCCTAATTTTTAAGAAAAATGGGCTAACACCCACGAGAAAGTGTCGAAATCGCTTGTTTTCTGTTCCTGGGCCCATAAAATGCTACTAGGCGTCGTCTTGCGCCGCCGGACCAACTGGGACTCTTAACGGGCCCATTACGGAGGGTTCGTGTAATTTTTCAATAAAAATAGTACCGAAACTCAGGTAGCTTCAGAATCTGTGGGCTAACAACCACGAAAAACTACCGAAATCGTCTGTTTCCTATTCATTGGCCCATAAAATACTATCAGGCCTCGTCCGAGGACGCCAGGCCTACTAGGACTCTGGGCGGGCACGCTATGGATGGGTTGGTGTAATTTTTGGAGAAAATTAGGCACGAGCCCTCGACTTCCCTAGAATCCGTGAGCTAAAACCCACGAAAAACTATCGAAATCGCCTGGTTTTTGTTTCTCTGATCCATTTTAGTTGTCATGTTGTTTTTCGAAAGTTAATAAATACATCTTAAAATGTTGGTTAAAGTTTATACAATTTGATTCTAAAAATGCAAACTATGACAACTAAAATGTGACAGAGGGAGTAATAGTTTATTGGTTATCTTTTGCATATACTTTTTGTTTCTTAATTTGTCAAATTCACTTCAATTTAAATCAACCATATTTGAATAATTCAATTCTTTAAGATGTTTTATAAAATATTTCAAGCTCAAACTAACTACGTTATCAAATAATTAAATTTTAAAAATTTTATCTTAACTTTGAATGTTTTCTAAAGATAACAATCACTATAATATTGATTTTTGTAATTAAAAATAATATAAAATATTATATAAATAAAAAAGTAATACTTGTTCAATCAAGTGGAGTCTTAAATAATTTTTAAATACTTCTAGAGAAGTATTGATAATTTTTATAACAACTAATTTTATTGAAAATGTTTTTGAAATAATAATCAATAAAAGAGATTTAAACATTTATGTTGTTACATAATGTACAATAATTTATATATGTTTATTCTTGTCTTACAAAATATTACAAAAAATATTATCTTGTCAATTAAAAAAAGTATTAATAAATAAAATATATGAAAAGATTAAATAAATGTAAGACTCTTTTTAAAATTTTGACTTTAGGCTACACATATTATTGAGTCGCCCTTGACTCCTCACGGCATATCGAGAACTTTTTCAGCTTTGGGAACGGAGGGTTGAGGTTGATGATGAACGGACAAGACGTGTTAGTCGTATGATTTCTAGTTTGAATGAAATTCGTAATGTGTTGCATCTCACCAAATTCTTACGAAAAGATAGATAGTTAATTTAATTTTTCAGCTGAACCATTGAAACAGAATGAAAATCAGTTCAAAACTCAAATTATTAAGCTGATCCCATTTTGAAAAATAGAAAATCAATTCAATTTTTCAACAAAACCCATAGAGAAGTCAAAGTGAACACGTTGAGCTGCCGAATGAAACTGGAGAAATTGTTGTGCTCATCCACCATCTCATATATCTTCGACAAGAACGGCGCCGGACCTCACATCCATTTTATTGAAATGAGAGAAACGCTCCGGCGAGAGACGACGAATGCACATCCATTTTATTAAAGTGAGAGAAACGCTCTGGCGAGGGACGACGATTGAACTTTTGAAAGCAAAAGGGCTTAGCCATCCCAACTTGACTTCAAAATTTTGCAGCCCCTTTTGAGTCTACACGGGTCAGGAAGATTCATTTTGGGTTTTGAATCAAAATTGTTTTCTAGGTTTAGGGTCAGCACAATTTGTATATTACATATATATATATATATATATATATATTATAGACAGTTCCGTGAAGTTTTTCGAAAAAAAAATGGGCCCATAGTCCTGGCACTTTCAAAATTGAGAAAATCGCATAATTTCTGCTCGGAAGCACCATTAAATACACATCGGGCCAACTTGTTTGGAAAGATGGTTAGAGGAATATACATGAACAGCCATACATGCTATTTGGGTTGTTGAATTCCACGGCTTACCGACAAACTAAATCTTGATGTTGAAAACCTAATCCGTTTGGGATTTAATATTTAATTTGTCAATAATTAATACGTAATTAGAATTATTATTACTAATTTGTGCCAAAATAGATTTTCTTTCTCTAATCCTAGTTTGTGTCGAAGTAGGTTTTCTTTCTAGCACTATAAATAGGAACGTTCAGATGATGGTAGTGGAATAATGGAGGCAAGATTGCAATTTGTTAAATCTCGCATTCATCAGTTATTAAAGAGTGTCAAGAAAATTGAGCATCTCGAAGATTTAATTGCAAGCAGCATTGCCCAGAAGACACTCCTAACGGACAAGGCGTGTTAATAGAATGGTTTCTAGTTTGAATGAAATCCGTAATGTGCTGCATCTCACCACTACTATACCAGAGGTGACGCCGGAACACTTCATAGAAGGACAAAGTATCTAGTTAGGATAAGTATTAAACTTTTTTTCCTATTGACATTGTTTTTTTTTTTTTTTGATAAAATAAAAGCTAGTACTGTACAATACATCACCCATCTAATTTAGTACATACAAACTGGAAACAGACGAGTTTAAACTTATTGTATGGAAATAATGGAATACCTAAACAATTGTTTAAGATTTGAAACAGCTCATCTGTTTTGAAAGCAACAGAGATGAAACTACACTTCACCTGAATTGAAGCTTCCAGACTTCTCGAACATTCGAGGAGCCATCTGTAATCTCAGATACGAGAGAAGCTGCTACAACGCCTGATAGAAATGAAAAGGAATACTGATCAGTTAGGACAGTTCATGAGAAGCAATGCAGATGAGCAAGCTAGCTGCGATATGAACCTATCGCATTGATCACACAACTCGGACTGGATGCTAACAGCATGTAGGAACTGGAGTCCTCGTGATAATCTGAGAGCACTAGTCGCTCATGTGGTTCTAGTAAGAATAGGATGCAGTGGAGTACTAAGCTCTACCTATAGGAAACTAGGTGTTTGATGGATCATATACTTCACATGCTTGCATATACATATGATAAAATATGTCTACCCTAAAAACCAATCACCAGAGTGAGAAGCATTGTTAGTCGAGGCACTTGGGGCCAGGGGGGAGTAGAAACAAGCCTCTCCTCCACCTACACCTCATGGCGTGACCAATAAAGCATAAATGCATGATGATCCTCAAACAATAATATACCCAGTGTAATCCCAGAAATGGGGTCTGTGGAGGATAGGATGTGAGCAAACCTTAACCCCCTACCTTTTTTGGGGTAGGGACACTATCTAGTTCACAATGGAAAATGCAGTAGGAAGGGTAATAAATTTCACTTTCTAAGAAGAAAAGTAAACAGAGTAGCGCACCGTCTTTCTCCACAATCGAAATAAATCGCCTTGATCCACCACCGACACCAAAATAATGCTTCTTTGCAGCTAGATATACAATTCCATGAGGACTATGTAAGCACTGCACAAAAAGAAAAAGGAAGGAAAGAGAAGCAATTGGTCAGATGCGAGGAAAAGCACCGATAAAACCAAAATTAGAATATCAACCAAAACAAACCTTTTTAATAAGTTTGTACAGACTAGGTAGAGTAGAAACTGAGTAAACTGTCTCTGCCATGAGGATTATGTCATAACCGGCAGCCTGATCAACTGTTTGGCCTTTTCTTGTGCCACCATCATCAGCAGGTACATGAGGAAGAATCAGATGAGCTTCACTCCAATCACTTGCAAAGAAGCGAACTTCCGCTCTATTATTGTCATCTGTGGCTGACAAGTTCTGTTGAATATTGGCATTGACATTTGGAATAGTTAAGCATTGCAGCACCTCAGCATTGAAGTCCTGAAAGTGTACTGCACGAGCACCCTAGTACCAACAAAGCAAAAATCTTAATCAAGAAGACGATGAGATGATTAATCTAAAATCAGTTAAGGCATTTAAGTACCTTAAGGCATGCAAAGATCCCAGGAAGACCATGACCACAACCAAGCTGAAAATAACGAAAGAGAATAAAAAAAGATTAATAAAGATAATAACAAGAGTAAAGTATTGAGTCAAGATTAGTTGGCAAATCAAAAAGCATTAGGGTGTTGATCCCTCAAGGGTAATCACAACAGAAAGATAAAAATCATACTGATAGTAACCATTATAACTCTTATTTAAATGGAGAACTAAAATAAGTTACAATGATACTTAATAGGAAATCGATGTTTCCACTATCAATCGCAAAATTGACCTCACCTGTTTCTGTTCAATCAAACAGTAAACATACCTCCACACATGAGCTTCTTGGAACTTCCCCCTTCCCCAACTTACCAAGGATCCCAAGGTCTAAAGGAGATGGCGGGGAAATAAAAATTTCAAACTGACTCGGGGAAGAAACAAACAAATAAACAAACTAAGGAGAAGATTTCTCAGGTGAAAAAACTGATGTCAAGCGAAAATGGGAGTGATCGGAGATACAAATTACCTCTCCTAAAGATGGTTTCTCTGAGTATCAAATACAAAACTAATAGTGAATGATCATAAACGATAAGCAATTGTTCAAGTATAATATAAAAGAGAATCACATATCTAACAGCTCTTGTTCGGCAGAAGTATGTGACTTATATAGGGAAAGAAAAAAACCACTAACAGAAAAATAATCAATCGGACATCATTTGTACTAAAACCACAATGAGGAGGTAAATGAAAAACCAAAGCTAAGAGTGGATTTAATAAGTTAGGATCAACAGTCTCTAGGCTTAGCATGCAAGATCAAAGATTTCACCTCCACATTAGGAGCCCACCTCTAAAACTCTTTTTCCGGTCAATGATAATCGGCCGCTTTGCATCTCAGAGCTTAGAGTCTTCACTAAATCTAATGAACCTTCCCATAGTTTCAGCCCCCCTGCAAAATGAGAATAACACAGATGAGAATATCAGTCATCTAGGTTCATTTCATATCCTAACTAGTAATCAGTAAGCACTACCATATCTGCAAACAGAATGGGCTTACGACTCTTTTCTCAAGACTTATGCCCAGCCGTGAACTTCCCCTTGCAAAACACTACTTTACTCGGCATTACCCATTGACGTCATTAAATCTAATTCCAGATCTAATAAATTTAAAAATTCCTATATAAATGACATTCAACTAAATAAAGTTCACATAATTCATGTTGAGGTATCAGTAGTTGTAACAAGCATGAAGGAGACAAAATGAATAACTAAATTGTTACATACCTTCATATTTCCCGGGGATCAAATCTGAATTAGACAACCCAAACACTTCCTTTGTACTGACCCTTCCCTAAAAAAGAATTAAACACTACTTAACACAACTAAAGATAACTGCAGCTAATTCACTCCGTTCTACCGTTAAAAATGGTTTTTCATGGAAATGTTTCACCTTAGGAAATCATACATTCTTGTTTGGTTACAAAATCACGTAACAATCTATACTTGTAATAGACATGATGCAAGGTTATTATGATGATATCTTTTACCAAGTTAGCAAATATGTTGATCAAAAACAAGCTAATTAAAGCAAAAGTTGGAATCTTTGTACAGAAAAAATGAGTTAACTTATCAAAAAAATTGTTTTTATTTTCAAAAAACACTTCCACAGTTGAAAGTAAACAAACACCAAAAATTCATTCATCAAGGAAAATATGTTCCACATCAAAAAAGAGTAACTAAGATCATAAAACTAATCTTACCTTTAGCAAAGTAAGGCCATCCAAATCTACAGGCTCCACATTGAACTCCACATTTGATGAAACCTAATCCAACAACAACAATAACAATATCATAATCACACTAAATTTATATATTTATATTTCAATCTACCTTCAAATATTAGTTAAATTAACTTTCTACAAGCAAAAAGTATCACAAAAATTGAAAGGGAGAGTACCTGTGAGGGAAGTACTTCAACAGAAGGAGGAGGAGGTGGAAGAGGTTTTTCTGGGGCATCAAGAAATCCTGACCCGAACCCGAACCCAGATTGAGATTTTTCATCAAATAGACGAATTGGGTCGGGTCGTCCAGTAGCTGATGTGTTCGTCTTCATAGCCAAAAAGCTTCAATTTCGAGCTTTCAGTGTTGAAGACGGCAACTGATGAAAAGCAGTAGGTATTTTTCTAAATGGGCCTTACTTATTGGGCCGGGTTTACTACTTGGGCTTTTTTCGATGTTAGATACTCGATTTTGTGATCACCATTTAAGTTGTACTTGAAAAATAGTTCGAAGATTGTTTGAAGTTCATTCGTTTTTGCTAGACTTTAAAGTACATATAATTGAAGTTTTTTCGCCTAAAGTTCAATCATATATGGTTGAATTCAGTCAGTTGTGTTTGAACATCAGTTATTTTGCCTAAAATTCACTTTGAAGTGCTTTGGGTTTGGGATTTCCACGTTGGATTTCAAGTTCAAAACTCTTTGCCAGCGAAAGCAAGAAGTTTTTCTTCTGAGTCGAGCTTGTTATATCAAGCTAATCTAATGTTGGTTATCTCTCTTATGTGATTTGCGAGTTATTGCATAGGAGAGAAGTTTTTAATCTTGTGCACACTCAAAGAGTAGCGACAGTGAATTTCCCTTGTAATTAAAAAAAAAGTTCATACATTTTTATCCAATCTTCAATCATATATAACTTTTTTATTTTTAAAGTTTGTTACCGGCAACAATGGATCCAAGATTTTTTCACTAAGAAGTTCGACAATGTTTGAGATTTAAACTTGAAACCTTATGATGAATTTTGAATCTCATTAACTGATTAACCTCTGATCTTTATACATGTATTAGTTATGTGGATTTTTAGATTGTCAACCAAATATCATATCAATTTTATATATCAAATAATATAAATTTACATAGTTAAGAAATTAATTTATAAGATAATAATAAAAGTTAATAAACCATGATTAATTCATTTATTTATTCGTTTGATGTAAATATTGAATGGCGATAATTTTGCTTCCTATGTAAGGAAATAAACAACAAAGCAAAGGGCATGACATTATTGTGTATAATTGATTGACATAACAAGATTAAGATGATGAAATTATTATTACAATTGATTGACATAACAACATTATTTAAGATGATAAAATTATTGTTACAATTGATTGACATAACAAGATTAAAATGATGCAATCTTAATCTTGTTTGAAGTTGATGAAACTAAGTCAATGGCACATCCCAATGGCCATGCTGCTCCAACTAGGTAATTTTTGTATTGCACATCATGTATCACTGTGATTTCTTTGTATGGACTTAGTCCTGTCCAAAAAAAGAAGTGGGGTGAGCTAGGTAATCAAATATCACGATAAATAACCAGTTACAATATACTGATAGTATCAGATTGTAGCGAAATGCCAATTTCATTAGACTATGGTAGGGTGGTATATACTCTGCTCTCTCGTGATCCCTACTCTCTGAAGATAGGTCGTCAAACTACGACCGAGAGTTTCGTCTTTTGAAGTGTCAGTCGCATAGGGCAATCGGGCCAGGTCGAGTCAGACAGGGTTTGATGATTCAAGGTTCATAGTAGGGAAAGGAGAGTGAAGGGAAGAGGGGGCAGCCCTTGGCCCGATTGATCATCCAATTCGCTCCAACAGACAGGAAAAGGTGATGAGTGTATATAAGTAGGTGGAAAATATGTACTTACCAAATCCATCAACAAGCAAAGTGTACTCATATATCAAGTCAATGCATAAGTAGGGGACATCTCTATCTTCAGTTTTTGGGAATACAGATTTTATGTCTGCTACATTTGTCTGGCAGGCAACTTTAGCTGCATTTAAGTACTGAATTGGCTTTGCTTGAACAGATGGAAATTTGGTGTCAACAATGCCAACCTACAATGCAAAATTGAACACCAAACTTAGGTTATAATTAAATTGTAGACAAAAATTAATGGTATATAATGAAAAAATAAACATTATAATAATGAACATATATTTATTAATTACTATATACTTGTGTATCGACAAGATTGTTTATTTTTTCTTGAAGTTCAATCTCTTCTCGGATGAATACCCAAATTAACAATAGAAAGAATGACTACCGTCAATTTTGGAGTATTGCGGTTAAGCCATACAACTAGCGCGACTCTTGTTTATTAATTGTCATTATTGAGTTTGACATCCTGAACAAACTACCGTTGATAAGTCAGAGGAAGGTTAAATGGTAACCCTTGTAGCTTTATCTAGAACTAGCCATCCAATCATATAGACAATCTCACCCTATTCACTATTTGATTTTCCTTTTTCTTTTTAACATTTTGCTAAAAACAAATAATATAGTCAGTGGAATCCCACAAGTGGAGTCTGAAGAGGGTAAAATCTACGCTAGCAGGCCTTACCACTACCTTATAGAGTTACAGAAGTTGTTTTTGAAAGACTCACTAAATTTTGCTAAATTGTTATATATTTATAGAAATTAATTTTACCTGAGCTCCAATATCATAGAAAAATGATGAAGCATGAATAGTTTTTTGTCCATCACCACCACCACCATTCCACACCCCATTGAATGTGCAATTCTTGTTCTTGCATGGTGCATTGACTCCAAGTGCTTGTCTAGCTAAGTGCCTACATTTCTTCCAACTACTACCTCTTTTTGGTGCTTTCACTTTGTAGTCCACTCCTCCATAGGAGTAATAACCTTTAAAAAAACACAATAATATAACCACGGTGTATATTAATATTTCATATATGAAAATAACTAGATCAACACAATTTAAACTCGAACATTCGATAAATATTTGTCAGTAACTAGCTAGTAACTGAAATTACAGGAAATTCAAGAACAAACTGAAGAACATAGATAGAAAAAAGGGACGAGAATCAGAACTCAAAGAAAGGGGATGAGAGAACCAGACATTTGTCTCAACAATTTGCATAAACTGTTCTTTCTCATCTGTCATTCTTATAGCTAGTTGTTAATTGGATCTGACTCCCAAATTACCCTCTTGCAAAGGCCTCCTAGGTTTGTTGCTTCTTTTTTGCTCAATAACTAGTCGTGCAACAATCATGTAGGTATCTACATTGGGTCGAGTCTAATTCATAACAATATAATTTAAAGATTTGACAAATATTAAAAGTTGCAACTCTTTAGCTATAATCACTATTGGAGTTACTAAACACATTGAACTTGAACTATTAACATGATTAGCATAATATACGTGGTATTATTCTAAATATTTTAATTTCAACAAAATTATGATAAGGATTAGTAAAACTTAATTAGAGATTAGAGTATATAATACCATCATATCCTTCCAAAGCACAAGGGTTACTTTCATTTTTAGAAGCCTTGAAAATCTCAGCTCTACCTGCTAATTGCCCATAGTTCAAATAACTGCATATATAAATTAAAAACACATAATTAATATATTATAATTATTAAAAAATAATACAATTAAAATCTTAATTGACATCTTTCATATAAGTCTTACTTCTAACATCTAGTAAATTAAATACAATCAATTGAGATTGTTATGTCTCACCTACTACTACATCACTTAAAAGATAATTATAATAACGATGATTTTGGGTTAGAGCCCAAAGAAAAAAAATTAGTGTAAGTTGCACGTTTCTCTTTAATGAATCATATTCGACGTAAATCTAGGCCAGTTTAGACTTCAAAGCAACATAGGTAGAGTCACACTTTTTAGTTTATTAGTTTTCGACCACAATTCTTTTTGCTTACTTGATTCTGAATGTATTATTTTTACATAATACTAAATAAATTTTTTAATACAAATATAACATTTGAGCCAAAATAACCACCATTTGTGACTCTGTACCTGCAAAGCAAGCACTATACTCTTTTTTTTTGTTTCCCACCTTGTGTCTGATACCTATACTGGGGCCTGACTAATTTTGATTCAAATCGGGAAGTCGCACATTAATTATGGGTGGGTGGAGGGGGGGAAGTAAAGCGTTTCCTAATAAAGATGACTATGTAACCAAGGGGACTTGAATCCGAGACCTCGATTAAGGATGGAGCACTTACTATTCCATCACAATCCTTGTCGGTAAAGCAAACACTGTACAAATATACATAGTCGTTGGAGCTAATATTACTTGGTTCTCATATCAGACTCGTAACTATTACAGTGGATCTACTTCTGCAAAACGAGTATCAAATATCGAGTGAAAAAAAATATAAGAGTAGAAAACAAACCTATGTACATAGAGGTTATAATCTTTTGACATAAGATGTTTTTGTTTAACATAAGGTTCTCCATCCACATTTTGAGGAGCATTTGCAAATTGTTCATTGGAGATAGCATATGCCATTTGGACTGAACCACCACCAAGATCAATTGTTGCTGTTGTACTTTTATAATCTTTGCCCAAATTTCCCAATAAATAATTCATTGCAACCTAATTATAAATACCATAAACATAAAGTAGCTATCAGATTCATTGTTTACTTTTTGTGACAGATATATATACATAGATTATACACATATTATATATGGATTATATAATAATTCATCAATTATTTTTAATTTAAGAAATCAGGTGAACAACTATTTAAATTAATTTTTCGTAAAGAAATAATTATTTAATTTTTTACAACTTACCCACATATAAGAGCCTTCTTGAGTACCATCAAGAATAGTTACCCATTGATCTTTGCTATGGAAAGTACTTTGGTTCTTGACTAAATCTCTCACCTTTTAAAATTAAAAAAAATAACAAAAAAAAGTTTTAATTAATTAATATAGTAAAATGAAAATTAATTTTTTTTATTATAATAAAAATATTTTTTTTCTTAAAATTAATAATATACCGCTTGTAGAATTTTTTCAGCTGCATCACCTTTTAACATCCTCAGACCTGCTGTTGCCTATATTATTTAAATAATTAAAAGAGCAATAATAATTTATCATAAATAATTATAAAAGATAAAGTAACAATACTAAAATATTAATCAACTTGCATTATTCTATATTATATACTTTATTATATAATAATGTATTACTAATTTCACTTATTATAAAAAGTAGAATTTTCGATGGTTATTCTTTTTAAAAATAATAATAATTTAATAAAAAAAATTTATTTATAATTTCAATAACTTATATAATAATAAATATTTTTTTGAATGATCTGATAGCGTAAAATATTTATATATTCACCCCAAGTTCCAAGGGAGTTTCAGAATGTAATTCTAGAGGAACAACTTCTTCAGCAGCCTCCAAAAGTGGCTCTAGTGAATTGGCTGCTGCCTTGGGATCTTCTGCATATGAGCTCAAGCCCGGAGTTATCTGTTAAATCAAGATAAAATTAATTAAATTTATTATATAAATAAAATTTAAAATAAGGACAGGTGGAGCGGGAGAGGGGAGGAAGGTTTGGTTGAATCAATGATTAGATCTTTAGTTTTTAGTGATCAATTTCAGGGCGTGAGTAAAGTACGGTTTAAGGGTTTCATTCAAATTCTGTTCGATTAAAAATTACTTTATTTATATTAGATAAAGTTATTATTTATGTATATGTATATATAGTAAATGTTGAATTCCCCTAGCTCCCCACCCCCCTCCCCCCGGATGAACTCATTTGTCTGTTTACTTTTTATATTTTGAACCTCTTTGATAACAATTCTGGCTTGACCAAATTTGCTAATTACCACTATTTCTCGAATTAACTTATATACAAGAACAATGTGAAAGGTCTCATGCGAATCTTCTTCAATTAAAAATTACACTATTTATACATGTATAGTAGATGTTGAAATCCCCTTCCCCCACCCACCCACACACTCTCGACTCATTCGTCTGTTTACTTTCCATATCTTGAACCTCTTTGATAATAATCTTGGCTCCATCATTGACCAAGTCCACTAATTACCACCATTTATCTATTTAACTTAATTATATACACGAAAATATGAAAAGATCAAACATATATAGCTAACACACTCTTCGTAATAAGTGGAACTAACTTCATAATAAATAACAAACAAACACTTATAACAAGTTATATTGAGAGTATAAAAATCATTCACACGATATATATAACTTAAATTTGAAAATTTATATCTTACTCGTTCAAAACTAACAAAGCGAATTTTACTCCACAATAAAATATACTTACCGCCATGTAAAACTCAACATTGTTGCCAATAGTAAGAAGTTCCAATTCTTCATTAAAACGAAAAACATGAACTCTACTTCCAGTACTTCCAGCATCAAATATTACTGCGTAATGATCTGATTCATGGCTCAATAAATGTCTTCTCAATGGAATTTGGGCATTCACATTATTAAGGGGCAAAACCAAAAATATTGTCAAAATTGTGAAAACAAAATGACTATTTTGGTTCAACATTTTGCCCCTATTTCTGCAAAAGAAAAATATACACAAGTTATAAATATAGAAAATCTAGAATCAACAACAATAACATACTCAGTGAAATTCCACGAGTGAGGTCTGGGAGGGTAGAATGTATGTAGACCTTACCACTATCTCATAGGGATAGAGAGGTTGTTTTCGAAAGAACAAAATCTCGAATCAGATTATTTAAAAGGTAATTATTTGTCGATATCTTTATTAGATATTGATAATTAATGGTAAAACGTTTGATGATGTAAAATTCTTAAGGTTATCAATATTTGAATAAAGATAATATACATATAATTCTATAAGTTCACTCGTAGATAAGAGGTTTCCAATGAAAGAGTCATTGGTGGAACATAGTAAATAATTGATAAAATCAAGTGCGTACCAACTGACTCGAAAAATGAGAGAGAAAGAGAGAGATATACCTTTTAATGCTTGTGGGGGTGAAGGTGATGAAACAAATGGTATATTTTGTGCTCTTATATAGGCTCAATTCATATATTATAAAAACCCTAAAAATTAGTTACTCCTGGAAACATGTGATACTACTATTTATATATACAATTAAATCTAATAATTTGATGTGGCAATTATAATATTATATTATTTTTATAATATTATTGATTTGTCATTCCAATTATAATATATCAAAACTTTCAACATTTCATATCTATAAAGGACACCAATTTGTCAAATTATTGCATTATTGATTTGCACATTTAATATTAAATATTAGGCCACCATCTAATGATATAATTTTTTATTTTTATTTTTATTTATTTAGATTAATTCACACCACATGTTGAGCTTCAGCATGTATACATATTGATAAATAAACATTTTATTAACAATTAAAAGGGTTATATACATCTCAAAGCAAAAGAAAAAAACGGATTTAGAATTTAAAATTTATGAATTTTTTAATAATTTTAAATTAAAAAATATTTTATATGTGACCAATCCAAATAAACATTATTTCTTGTTTAGGAAAGAGAGATTTTTTCCAAAAAGGAAAAAAAAATAATAACACAAATTAATTGGAACTCAAGAAGCATTATATATCTTTTAAAATATATTTAATGCAATAATACTTGAATTCACCTACCATTAAGTTTGACAAATTTATTTAATCTAACACGTTATTTATGCACTTTTCTTTTTAAATCCTCAAAATAATTTAGGGGGAAAAAATAGAAACTATAAAAGACAAAACTATAACATAAATATTAGACTATTTAAATTATATTTTTTTGTGGTGCGATTTTTTTTAACTCTATTATTACGAAATACTTTGTGCACCTAGCTGCCCTTTAATCTCTTTAATTAGCAGTAATCCTAGCTAATAAGTCGCTAAATAGTTTCTAGCTAACTAAATTTTCATATAACCATCGCTAGTCTGTAGCTAAAAAGTGAAATTAGCTATAAACATGATGTACTTTGATCAATTTAATTAGATCTAACTTTTTTTTGCAACTTAAAATTGTTTGTGACATTTATTGATATAAAAATCAACTTGTTGATATAAGGGTGTTGGGATACATAGCATTTTTCACGATTAAATAAAGATCCTCAATTCAAGTTCTGTCATGTATTTCAGTTTTTCTCTTTCATGGATCATCTTAAATAACGTGAATTCAAACTGAACATAGTAAGATAACCAATAAAAGAACAAAACACTCAAGTTGCCCATTAATACAAGATTAGAAGAAGAAAAAACAAAGCAAAGGGCATGACATTATTGTTACAATTGATTGACACAACATTAATTAAGATGATGAAATTCTAAACTTGTTTGAAGTTGAAGAAACTAAATCAATGGCACATCCCAATGGCCATGCTGCTTTAATTTGGTAATTTTTGTATTGTATCTTATTCATCACAGTAATATCTTTGTATGGATTTAGTCCTGTCAAAAAAAAAACATAAATAAAGATAATTGTTCAGTACATAACTCTTTTGAACAGACTGAAAATCTTACGAGAAAACTTCTGATCACAATCTAAAATTCAATATAAGTTACTACAACGTTAGACGATAATTTAATATTTTGTCTATGAGATTGAACAATACAACAACAACATATCCAGTGGAATCCCACAAGTGGGGTCTGGATGTACGCAGACCTTACCACTATTTCATAGAGATAGAGAGACTGTTTCTTGAAGACCCTCGTCTAAAAAAGTATCAGGCCTCAAAAAGTAGAAGATACATGAGATTGAATAATATATGAGAAAATATTAGACTCGACTCTAATGTAACAACTATATAAATTATATATTTTGACAATTAATTTTCTTAGAAGGTAGAAATTACTTACCAAATCCATCAACAAGCAAAGTGTATTGATAAACCAAGTCCATGCACAAGTATGGTATATTTTTGTCTTGAGTTTGTGGAAATACAGATTTTACATCTGTTGCTTTTGTTTGGCAAGCAACTTTAGCTGCATTTAAGTATTGAATTGGCTTTGCTATGGCAGATGGAAATTTGGTGTCAACAATGCCAACCTACAATGTAAATTGAACACCAAACTTAGGTTATAATTAAAGATACATAATGTGGTTTTATTTAATTAGAGGAAAACCATTTTGGTGAAGGAGCTATTTATTTGAATATTGATAAGATCGTTAATTTATGTGTTTTTTTTTAGAAGAAATAATTGAACTAATCGCCCAACCTTATAGTATAGAAATCAATTTTACCTGAGCACCAATATAATAGAAAAATGATGAAGCATGAATAGTTTTTTGTCCATCTCCACCACCACCATTCCACACCCCATTGAATGTACAATTCTTGTTCTTGCATTGTGCATTGATTCTAAGTGCTTGTCTAGTTAAGTGTCTACATTTCTTCAAGCTACTACCCTTTTTTGGTGCTTTTACTTTGTAGTCCACTCCTCCATATGAGTAATAACCTTCAAAAAACACAATATATATAAACATGTTATGTATTTAGTATATCACATTTTAAAGATTATTTATTAGGAAGGTAAAGTTTGTTTAGGTTAATGTAACGATCCAGTCCGCTAGTAATATTGTTCACTTTGGGCCTCAGTCCGTATGACTTTAAAACGTGTCACTAGTACGTAAGACTTGTTTACTTATATATCTCATATCTCATGTGTTTTGTTGATGTGAGACTTTTCATCTTAAGATGGGTTGTTACATACACCCCCTCTATGGACTCAACGTCCTCACTTAGGTTTGCCCCACCGCATGGGAATTTGCCTAGACTCGGGATTGAGGTTTGCCCCGCTTCATCGGAATTTGTCTAAACTCAGTTGAACTCTGACCACAGGTGTGACTCTGATACCATCTATAACGACCCAACCCACTAGTGATATTATTCGCTTTGGGCCTAGGCCCGCACTGCTTTAAAACGCGTCACTAGTAGGTAAGACTTATTTACGTATATAATCAACACCTCTCCTGTGTTTTGTCAATGTGGGACTTCACATCTTAAGATGAGTTGTTACAGTTAATCAATTAAAAATAGTTGATAAACATCTAGGGTAGAAAAACACTTTCAAGTGCTAAAAGTAATTTTTTGAAATTATATTGAATAGAGTGGGTAAGGAGTTAAACTTTAGAAAAAGTATTGAATATAATAAAAAAAAAATACAAACAACAACATACCCAGTGGAATTTCACAAATGGAGTCTGGGGAGGGTAGAATGTACGCAAACCTTACCACTACCTTAAAGGTAGAGAGGTTGTTTCCTGAGAACCCTCGTCTCAAAAACCCATAAGCAGAATAAAATGGTAAAAGATTTGATCGAAAGTTAGAAAGTTTATTTTATTAGGAATAGAATAGTGAAGGAAATTACCATCATATCCTTCCAAAGCACAAGGATTACTTTCATTTCTTGAAGCCTTAAGAATCTCAGCTCGACCAGCTAGTTGTCCATAGTTCAAATAACTACATACACATAATAAAATTAAATTAAATTATTAAAATACATAATCAATATTTTATGATTATTAAATAATCTAAAATATTATTGAAATCATTCACATAAGTCTTACTCCTAACGGTTGATAAATTAAATGAACTTTTAAACGTAAATATAAAGTTTGAGTCAAAATTATTTGATTATGTCAAATTATTCGTAACTATTATTCTGACCTGTGTACATAGAGGTTGTAATCTTTAGCCATAAGATGTTTATGTTGAACATAAGGTTCTCCATCCACATTTTGAGGAGCATTTGCAAATTGTTCCTTTGATACAGCATATGCCATTTGGATTGAACCACCACCAATATCAATTGTTGATGTTGTACTCTTATAATTTTTGCCCAAATTTCCCAATAAATAATTCATTGCAACCTAATAATAAAATACCAAATAATCAAATTGCTAGCTATAGCTTACGAATCTCACAAGAGATGTAAATTGCACTAGTAGCTCGATGGAATGAGCTCGAGATCCATTTACAACCCTTCCTTTGATTTTGGTGCATTTCATGTAATAAACTTGTATGGTCCTAGAATATGGGTGTCCGATCCTTATGGACTTACGAGAAAAGTTGATCGATTGAGTAGATCAAGAAAACTGCGATAGCAGCTGAATACCCAGACGGAAGCTAAGCTCCCACTCACGACCCATGTAACAAGCTACGCCAAGTATGCGTCATAGAGGGAATCGATCTCTGACCTTTCACATCTACTGCACCAACTCAGTCATCCTTACAGATGCGTCACTCAAATATAGGAACCTTCTTGAAGAATTCTTTAAAAAATTAAGAGGAGGGAAAAAAATAATAAATTATTTAATTTAATTAATTGCAACTTACCCACATAAAAGAACCTTCTTGATTACCATCAAGAATAGTCACCCATTGATCTTTGCTATGGAAAGTACTTTGGTTCTTCACTAAATCTCTCACCTTTTAAAATTCAAAAAAATAACCCAAAACAAAAAAATTTAATTAATTAAAGTAGTGAAATGATGATTAATTAATTAATTAATTAATTAATTAATTATTACTACAATGAAATAAATAAATATATACTGCTTGTAGAATTTTTTCAGCTGCATCCCCTTTTAACATCCTCAAACCTGCTGTTGCCTGTATCATATTAAATATTTCACACAAGAAAAAAATAGTTAAACTCATTTTAACATATGATAATTATTACTTAATCATTAATTAATTATAATTAATTAATTCATTAATACTAACCCCAAGTTCCAATGGTGTTTGAGATTGTAATTCTAAAGGAACAGCTCCTTCAGCTTTCTCTAAAAGTGGCTCTAGTGAATTGGCTGCTGCCTTTGGATCTTTTGCATATGAACTTAAACCCGGTTCGGTCTATAAAATCAAGATAAAATTAATTAAATTTGTATTATAAGACTTGTACTGATCGTATAAAAATTATTTGCGCGATATATAATTATATATATACCTGCATGAAAAACTCAATATTGTTGCCAATAGGAAGAAGTTCCATTTTTTCATTAAAACGAAAAACATGAACCCTACTTCCAGTACTTCCAGCATCAAATATTACTGCGTAATGATCTGATTCATGTCTCAATAAATGTCTTCTCAATGGAATTTGGGCATGAGCATTATTAAGGAGCAAAACCAAAAATATTGTCAAAATTTTGAAAATAAAATGACTATTTTGGTTCAACATTTTCCTCCTATTTCTGCAAAAAGAAAAATATACACAAGTTATAAATATATAAAATCTATGTATTGAACATAAACTGACTCGAATAAAATTAGTCGAAATGAACATAAACTGACTCAAATATCTTAAGAGAGAAAGAGAGATACCCTTTTCTATGTTAGTGGGGGTGAAGCAAATGTTACATCTTGTGCTCTTATATAGACTCACATATATAACCCTAAGAAGAGTTGTTCACATGGAAACTACTATTATACAATTAAATTATTTTTATTATATTATTGTTTTGTCATTCCAATAAGATCATAATCAAAACTTTCATTTCATATGTATTAAAGGACACCAAAATTTTCAGAAATTATTGCCTTATTGATTTGAAATGATTTTCTTTGGTTTTTTTATTACATTCACATCAAAATCGATACTTGAAATTAAATTATGGTGTTTCAAGTCACCCACCAAACGAGATTATCTCAATGATATATATATATACCTTTACATTGTTGTGATTTGTGAGGTAAGTCATGACAATGAGTAATTAATATTGAAGGTAAAGAATTAATGTGTTACATACTTGTTAATAATATGTTAAAGCGATGAATTAAACGAAGACACGTATCATCAGTGTCTGAAAAACCCTCTCAGTTCACTTTTATTTATTCACTTTGAACTTTACACGTCTCTTAAGAAATAATAAATAATATCACCATACTCATATTAATTGATGTATAGCCTTACATCAAGAAATGTTTACTTCTTGAATGAGATCTGATATATATATATATATATATATATAAAATAATTTTAATCATCTATATAATAAGTGTAATTTTTCGTCGATCTTATCTAATTGTGTCCTTGTTTTTGACACGAATAATTTTAATAACTCAATTCATTAACTATCTGAACTCCTATTTTATTTGTGAAACTTTGATTTCACGCTTTGTAATCGCTTTTCCATATCTCCTTCTCTTACACCTATTTATTTATTTATTTATTTTTTTAAAAGACATGTGCATCCATCACAACGTAACATTTTTTATTTAAACTCGTGATAATATATTAATTATATATATAACTTTATATTATATAGTCTGGCCACTTTTAAACACGTCTGGATCACATGGCATACAAGATTTTAAATGTTTATTTTATTAATTATTTATATATTTTATTCTAGCTAACATCACATGTGAAACCATACTTTTTAATTAAATTTGTAATGCAATAATAAAAATAATCATGCATGATTACATTTCCACCTACCAAATATGGCACACTTTATGTTCTCTTTTTAATTAATCTTAAAATATTTTAATTTATAGAAAAAAAATATCAAATAAAAAGTGTTTTGATTTTCCTTTTTTAACAATTAAACTTTAAGTGACGTGATTTGAATTAGTCGAACTCGATGAAACCAAAAGAAAGAAGGACAATATATTTTTGGCAAAATTAATTAACTAGAGATGAATTCATTCCATATATCATAATCCAAAAAGAAATGAATAATAATTGATAGCTACCTCTTCATAAATAATAAAAATAACATAAAGTTTATTACAAAATTTTAATCTTCCTAAAAATAAATATTCCAAAGCTATTTCTCTAACTGTTTCTATAAAGAAACATAAGGGAATTTGCATGATCCATGACCTGTCAAAAAATGGCAAATCAACAAAAAAGTTTATTATTTTATAATAACATGAAAATAATATGAGAAAAATAAACTAAAAATTGTATGATATTTAATACTAGTTATATTTATGATTGTCTTGAATAAATGCAATTAGTATCTCAAAAAATAAGATAGATTATCTGCTACACCAAATTACACACACTCGTGGCACAGAAAATTCTCTACGACAAATGTATATGTTTTGTATGTTTAAGAATACTATACATATAATATACGTAATCAATGTATATATTTTGTGTATTTCGATCATACTGATAAATAAGTTTGGTTGAACCATACATATTGGTATGTTCTATGACGTTGTATGTTTCCCTAAGTTAAATCCTTCAGTCAACTGTACAGTGCTACAATAGACACAAGTACAAATCCATATATATATACCAAAAATCATAATAATATGCAAAACCAGGAGTGCTCCTACGAATACATGACACTACTGTACAAGGCCAATGTATAAAAACAAAAGACGACCATCAAAAAGAATTTTTTTTTGTGTGTGTTGATTTCAATTCTATTTATAAAGGAAAAGGGGAATCTTAGTAGCTCAGTTGATTGACTACCTGAACTCTCACCTTGTTGGTCAGAGTTCGATTCCCCACATTGTAATCCCCTCCCCATTTCCCCTTCCCCTACTCCCAATAAAATATATATATATATATATATATATATAAAGGAAAAGTTTAGGGTACTTACTTGGGTCAATAGTGGTTTGACTAGCAAGCCCATTGAAATAACAAATTGCCCCATCTCCCTTAAACTTGGCCCAATATGAACTAAATGCATAATTTGCATGAGACACAAAAGAGACAGGTAGATAACATGATTTTCCTGGAGAAAGTTCATCACAAGTCTCATTTGTTTTACATGCATATTCCAAAGCTTTTCCCAATTCAAATTCATTCACAATATCATTTGTCACAACACACCACAACTTCCCATGAAATGATCCATTATTTGTTGGTTGTGGTAGACTAGTGAATTCAGTATCTGGGACCTGTCCTGTCAAGTCAATTTCATAAATTGGCCTACCATTAGGGTGTAACATACCCCAGTGCCTCTCAGTACCTGGACCCCACTTCTGATTTTCATCGAAGAGAGAAAAAATGTACGTAGGTATCGTTAACCCTGGACGAGCTGGTGTCCCAATAGGTGGTTGTGATATCATTCTACGTACAAGATTTCGATTGTATGTAGCTGCATTGTAGATATTAGCACCAATTTCATCATAGTCACCTCCATTAGGCCATCCGGTTTCTGATATTGCCAATCTGATATTGTAAAACCCTAATTTTTGCATCGCGAAAATGACAGAATCAAGCATTTGATCCAAAAGGTTTGTGTACACAAAGCCACTTATAGGGTCAAGATAGGTGTGACCTCCTTTAAATAGTGCAAAATCAAGACTTATTGAAGATAGATTTTGGGACCATGAGATATAAGGGTAGACATCAAGAAAAAAGTATGATTTTGTCCAACTCAAGAACCTCAACAAAGGCATCAACACATTGTTTCTTGATATATCTAACCTAAATTCACCACTTGAAGGTGGAAATGAGGTTTTCAATATGTCCATGGCCAAAGGGGTACCAATTTTTATGTTGTGAATGTTATGATCATCGATCGATTTCTTGATATTTCTCATGGCTGGTACAAGATCATACCATGAATCTTGATCATACTTGTTGCTTAGGACTTCATTTCCTACTAAAATGTATCGAATCATCGTGTTTGGATAGTAAGGAAGAACATTATCGCGTACCCATCGATTAGCAGCTGATTGATTTGCAGCCACAATTGAGATTTGATCATTTGGTACCATGATTGAGACATGAAGATTTGTACCTCCTAATAGTCTAAGTATTTCTGGATTTGCATCATAGAGTTTTACTCTACCAGCTTTCATGCTTCTCAATAGCTCTATTGATTCATATGGAGTTGGCAAATTGTTTGCTAATCTTCCATAATTTACTCCAATTATGTATGCTTTACATACATCTACACCATACAAAGAAGAAAATATATAAGATGCAACAATGTTTTAATCAATCAATAAATAAATATAGAAATTAGCTATGAAATTCATCGCGTCACCAAAATACCTCCCCTAGCTAAGAGAATCTTTTGATAATATGTCACTAATTCATCGTTAAATAGGATTAACAAAGATTTTATTTTTTTTAATGTTTAGTGGATAGAAGTTGTTCACTACTAATTCATATTGTTTTTTGTAGCGATTCAAGAAGCTTGTAGTGCCTGTTTCGTGTGATGAAAGTCATTTTCATGAAAAATAATTCTTTTGTTTTAGGTCAACCTATGTTTAAGCTTAGAGTTAAAGATTATTCGAAGTTGAATGACTTCTGTAGTTATCGAATATCAAAAAATGATTTTTTATGAACAATATTTTTCTAAAAAATGACTTTTTTTCATCATATCAAATACATCCTAAATCAAAATTTAAACTACAAGGCAAATAAATGTTCATTTAGGATGTTGTTTTAGAGAATACTTACTTGAGAAAACAAGAAAAGAAAGTAAACCAATAGCAAAAATGGCTTTCTCTTTGAACATCTTGACCAAATTAAATACCAAAAAATTCAAGAAATTGGAATGCTTTATGTGAAGTGAAATCCCAAATCTTGGATGTGTCCTTAGAGGTAAAAATGTAGAGGAATATATAGTTGACCTACCACAAACATAAATTGTATGTAACAAATTGAGACAAAGATTGTGAGAATTTGAATGAAGAAATTAAATGCAAGAGTAAATCATGTATGATTTTCTTGAATTTTAGAAAAACAAAAGGTGCAAGGCACAAGACTATGGGATGCAAAAGAAGTGTAGGTAAAAACATGTCTTTAGTGTACATCATGTGTTACTTATAAGATGTAATACATCTCCTTTAAGAAATTTTAATGTTAATGTTACCTTATCTCGTGTGTTGTTGTATCATTATAAACTGTATTTCTTACTCTTACTGTCATCGAGATATCTTATAATTCATAAAAGTTATGCTCCATTTTTAAGTTATGATTTTTTGTATGTGTACGTGCGTGCATATCATGTTCAAGGGTTCCTAATTAGTACAACTTTCTACTTTTGAACTAAGTGATGTTTGAGTGCTCAGAAGAGCTTTAGAGTAAGGCATCAATTATGTTATTGAAGCAATGACAGGAGGTATATGTCAATCTCTTATTCCGCAACGTTTTGCTCTGTGTATGATTCTAGATATGTATAAACAGACTTTTTGGATGCTACGATCCAAAGTCGAGAGGGAAATAGCCCAGGTAGAGTCATTAGCATGAATGTCCCTATTTTGGATGGTCTTTAATTTTTGGCCCAAAACTTGACTATTGGAGGCCCAATTTGATACTTCAAAAGAGTTTTTTCTTATAGTTGGGCTTCAATTTTGGCCCAATATAATTAAAAAGAAAGGCCCAAATTTGTGAGCATATTCATATATTAAGCCTACAAACTTTAAATAAGTAGCCGCTCCTTAAGACCCCATCTAAGTGGCCATTTACATTTTTGGCCTATTTTGTGTTGGTCTTTAATTTTTGGCCCTGAAATAAAAAATAAAATCGCGGGACAGATAATTATATTTTTACGTCATATCTATCCCACAACTTAGGCTCACGTGCTTAAAGAACTTATGCCCCGCTAGGTATAGATTTAATTTTAAAGGATAAGAATTAAAGACGACCAATCTATTTGAAGAAGAAATTATGCAATTAAATGACTTTGTAAGATGAATGGAATAATTACTTTTTAAATCAAAGACTCCTCGAGAGTGGAGATACTAGTGTAGAGAGTGTGTCCTCATTAAATGAAAATAAGGTTACTCCTTCAATCAGCTAGATACCTTGATTCTGAGTTTTAAATATAAAAAAAAAATTTAATAGATAACACTTTCCGTAAATAGATTTATGCAGTATAAATTTAGATTAGTCGGGCTTCATTACTTATATCAGACATTGAATAAAAGAAAAAAAGATAAGATAATATTATATAATAATATGATGAAGTAATGATTAAGACAACTTCCATTGTTATTATTTCTCTATCCCATGAATCAAGGCATTTTCTTGCCATAATCACATTGTGGCCTTGCCATTGACAAATGATTAGTGTTTGTAGAGAAATTTTTATAATTAATCATCTTATTTTGTCCTTACATATTATCATGACAAATTTAATATAGATAATAACTAAATTACGAATTCACGTAAATCTAATATTTTTATTTAAATTATATATATTGAGAAATATATAAATTTTAAAATCTAAATTCGTCTTTTCGTGTTACTCACTCAAATAACTACCCCATGTGTCATGATTAATGGATGGTGAATTACATGTGATCTTATGATAAAACCAAAATATAGTCTCTTTCCCTTTCATGTACAAATAATTATCTTGCAAATTCAATTAATTATTTTTCTACTTAATAAATTTTTTATTTCTTGCTAGATCTGATTGTGGATAGTCATGAATATATTATTGCTTTCAACACTTAAAAATTGATTTCCATATTATATAAAATTATCATTATTAATCAATCAACTACATTTTAAGATCAAACTAATTCTACTTGTATATTATGTATAGGGGCTTTCAAACTTTGAAAATATAATATATATTTTAGATAATTCGCGATATTTGAGCCGACGTGTGTATATTTCAACTAACTTACAGAGTTTTAGTTTTATTTTTTATCATCACAGACTTAGATAACAGAAAATGATTATTTTACTTTATTGATTACTAGACTAAATATTTGACTGCTTCATTTATAAAAATTGAATCGTTCTTGATAACAATACTTTACATATAAAACTTTCTGTTGTATATCGTAATTAACCAGATCTAAAGTGAATATCGAATATCAGATAGGAAGAAAAAAAAGGTGCAACATCACATGTTCAAGAATGTTAAAACAAGTAATATGTTAGGTATGTTTGGCAAGAAAAATTGTTTGTTTTCATGAAGTTTTTAGGGTCCCACTTGCTATTATTACATTGATATCTTAGTTTAATACCAATAGTAGTTAGAATATGAAAATGACTTTGATAGAGATATCAAACTAAGATTCACTTTATTATTATTTGATATTAGATTGATATGAAATGTATTAAATAGTAGCTTACCATGTGTATAGGTAATTAAGTTAAGTGTTCTAGTTGAGTTTGTCATTACATTATTATATGTTTAGCATACTTAACATATGAAAAGAATAGTGAGTATGTAGCTTTATTCCTATCGAGAGGAGATAGATGATGTGTAGCTGTGGAGTCGTCATGGCGAAGGGTGGTACGATGCAGTGGTGTAGTTAGGATTTTCGTTAAGGGGGTTCAAAATTTTAAGAAGTAGACACATGAACTAAGCGAAGGGGTTCGATATCTACTATTTATACATTAAAAAAAATTATTTTTATCATATATAAATAGTATTATTTTTTTACGAAGTGGGGTTCAGATGTACACTCTTCGCTGAAAAAGTATATGATGTATAGAGGCTAAATTTAGCTATATTGAGAGTATATTTAATTTTACACATTCTTTGTCAAATTTCTGACTCCATCACTGATTTTACTCATCGAGACCTATATAGCTCTACCAACAATTGAACTCTTTTCTTCAAGATTTTCGCCTATTTCATTGACTTTCAGGTCATATACTCGATGCTTATCTGTAATTATCTTTTAAATAACATAATATATAATATACTTTTTTTTAATTTATAATTATCTTTTAAATAATTTGATGATATAAATAATTATCTAAACTCCATATTTTTCCTTTTTCCAACCAAAAAGGGGTATGTGGGGACTAGAGAGGAAAATGAGGTGAACAAGAGAAACTTCTCCTAGTTTTGATAGAGACATACTATAACATCAATTAATTAAAAGTTATCAAAAGAGGGGACCAAACAAAATTAAAAAATTAGAACAAAATTTAGTTGCTAACCATTAGCCATAATTTTTGTTCTATCTAGAAAAAAAACACCATTACTTTCCATTACATCAAGAATTTGACCAAAATTCCATGTCATTATCTTGGGAAAAAATGGATTTATTTTCCTATGCTTATACACAAAAGTCATTAATTCATACCACATCAAAAGATGTGGTACAGTAGATGAGATTGTTCTTTTCTATCAAATCTATCAGTTTCGAACCTTAAGTATGAATTTTTTTGATAGGAAGTGCTTCATCTGAATGGAGATATGAGTAAATCGAATTTTGATACAGGTATTAAATGAATGAAGTTGATCCTCTCTTAATTAAATGTCTCGATTTCAAACATTAGATATGAAAAGAAAAAAAAACTTTAGCAGAAAGTGCTTCATTTGAATGGAGATTCAGATAAATTAAATTTTAATACAAATATTAAACACCGAATAAAGAGAAAAAAAGGCATTAATCCAAAAAAAAAATTGACAAGAAGTCCCCATTACATGTGCACCACTACACCGCCCAAATAAAAAGGAAAAAAAGGTCTTTGACACCTCCTTTTATACAAAATATTCTTGATCACCCCATGTGAAATTCAACTCTAATAGCTTAGTCACCCCACCCCACCCCACCCCCAAAAAAAAAATCAAGAAAAAAAATGGCATGTAGATCTTTACAAAAGAATTGACAATTTCATGTGCAAAAAATTTATTTTGCATCTATTTTTGTTCTCACTAATAATGAAAGGACCATCACAAAAAATCAAGATTCAAATAACCAAGTAAATAACTAAAGATCATATAAATTAGCTTTCAAAAACAACCTTTTTAGCTCCACGAGATTAAGGTAAGGTCTATGTGTACTTCACCTTCTCAAGATAACCTCACTTGTGAAATTTCACCGAGTTATAAAATTTCACCGAGTGTGTTGTCGTTTGTATACATACACAAATTTAGCCCAAACTCCATACCCAATCTACACGGTTTTTGGCCCAACAACATACCAGTGAAATCCCACAAGTGAGAGATAGAGAGGTTGTTTCCAAAAGACCCTCATCTCAAAAATACCATCCCAAAAACAAACAATACTAGATATGAGGAGCGGAGAAAATGATGAAATCTTTAAATACTAAACTTAGTAAGAAGAGTATATTTTGCATGTTTTTTAAACAAGAACTCAAATCTATTTACATCAACTATGTAAGATAAAAGAATTTAATACAATTTCCCTTCTAACAAAACCACATGAAAGAACTCTGCTATCCAGCTTGGTCTCTCAGGTCTAATTGTCTATCACCAGAAAAAGTAATGTAAAGACAAAGTAAAACTTGCTGTTAAGAAGAAACAATGAATTGTGGGCCTTTTCTTGATCTGTATAACCCCAAATTATGCACCATTGTCTTTTTCCTTTGGAGGAAGATTCTTGGTTTTTTCCTTTCTGTCATCTGCAGTCTGTTGAATTAAAAGTATCAGCGAATCCAGAAGGTTTCGAGGGTATACTTGACTGTGTTTGACTGAAGGAGATGTCATCAAACATTCTTGAAGTTCCTTCATCAGCTTGCCATCTTTGAAGGATTTGAGGAAGGCTCATATGGAGGTCGATGCCACTGTCTTCGTCTTCGTTTCTTGTTGGTTTCCACAGCTCTACGAGGGGGGCAAGGACATTGACGGCGTGTCCCATGTCTGGGCGCTGGAATGGTTCTCGTGCAGTGCAATGGCCTGCTAACTCGGCAACCTTACAAATGCTCTCGTATGTTTCCTCATCAGGATTAAGAGTCGGGTCAATAGCCTTTCGGAGGTTGTCTTTGTTGACAAGGACCCTACGAAGCCAGGTGACCAAATGGGACCTCTCATCTGGCAAGGTCTCATCTAATGCTTTTCTACCAGTGATGATCTCCATTAGAACAACTCCAAATGCATATACATCTACTTTGGTCGTGACTCGTCCAGTAGCTGTAACAATGAGGAGCAGTCACGCTTAATCCAAATTTTCTAATGATCACGGACAACCTTGCTAAGACATGCAAGAAACAGGCCAGAACAAGATCTCTAAAGGAAACTAAACATGTTACGAACAGAAAACTATTGTTAGACAATGCTAAATCTAGAGATGTTGAACTAATATCAGGAAGAAGCCTGATCTTCTGCCGAATTTCTATTTAGATATAATGGGATAAATGACTTAAGTTTCAATGTGAATATCGGATGATTGGGCTTCTAGATTGTCACCTTATGTTTGTCTTTCAAATTGTTCTCTTTTTCGCTAACCATTAGTTAATTTACTGGACAGCTTTTGCAGTATCAATCCATGAATCAAAACGAAATTAACAAACCAGCATTTGAACATGGAAATGGACTTTGAACAAAGCTAACACACCATACCTAGATAGAACATGAAAGCTAATGACGGGATATTGTTTGAGTTTAAAGAGATTAAGATCAGCAGAGGAAGTAAAGACATACCAGCATATTCAGGAGCTAGATAGCCAAAAGTCCCAGCCAACCGTGTCTCGACAGAATATTTCCCATCGGGAGCATTCTTTACCAATCCAAAATCTGCAACCTTGGCTCTCATGTCGTCCCCAAGAAGTATGTTAGACGGCTTCAAATCCCTATGGATAAAACTTGTCTGTGCCAAGCTGTGGAGATACTCGACTCCCCTTGCAACATCTAATGCTATTGTTACCCTTTGCTTCCAGGTCAAAATTGGGTAGCCATGTTCTTGCCATTCAAACAAGTGCTGACTTAAAGTTCCCTGTGGCATGTACTCATACACCAAAAGTCTCTCATTTCCATTAACACAGGAACCAAGAAGAGCAACCAGATGCCTATGCCTAACTTTGGTAAGGACCGTGATTTCAGCTTGGAACTCATTCATTCCTTTAGTACCCATAGCTCCAGATTCCATCCTCTTTACAGCAATCTTAGTCCCATCATGTAATTCACCCTTATAAACGACACCAAATCCTCCTCTGCCCAAGACATTTTCTTCACTGAAATTGTTTGTCACTTGTCGAAGCACCTGAATGGAAATGGCAACATTTCCACCTTCAAATATCGGCATCTCACTATGATCACCACTGCTCTGGCTCTGTAATTCACTAGGGACTCCTGCATATCCATTACCAATCACTACACCAGGCTTAACCATATCATTGCTTCTTTCCGGAATCTCAACCCTCCCGAATCTCTTATGCTGTCTCTTTCTGTAACAGTTGTAAGACACATACAACACAACTAGGATAAATATGACGACAGATATAACCACACCAGCAATCGTTCCAGCTGAAACTGAGGATCCTTTCGAATCACCAGATGAATTTCCACCACTAGTACCCGAGCTAGACCCAGACCCCGGTGATCCACCACTACCCCCTCCATCACTAATATTCTTTCCAAGAAACAAGTTACCATCACGATTAAACTTCACATTTGGTCGAAATGCGGGTACAGGACCAGATAAATTGTTATTAGAAACATCAAGAGTTTGAAGTGTAGGCAAAGCTGCCAAGCTTACCGGTATAGATCCAGTAAGATTGTTGTCATTCAATAACAAATTCCTCAAACTAGTCAAATTACCAAAAGCAGGAGATATAAAACCCGATAAACCTTGCTTACCAAGCGTTATAACATCCACATTCTTTTTCAATCCATCACAACTTACATGTGACCATCCATTACAAGCATCATTTCCTTTCCAAGAATCAGCCAAAAAACCCGGATATCCAAAACCACCCGCCACAGCTAAAAGCGTCATCACCTGTGGATTACAAAGTCCAGGAGTATCCATACAAAAACTATTAGTAGTCCCAATTTCCACATTAACCCCTTTCCTAAACTGTGGCATTGGACCCTGCAGCTTATTGTTTTGCAATGAAATATTCAACAAGTTAGGAAGATTCATCACTGAATCTGGTATGACACCAGTAAAATCATTATCCCTTAGCTGCAAATCAAAGATATTTTCGCATTTCGACAAATCAGGAATTGGACCAGTGAAAGAATTAGCATGTAACCAAACTTGTGACAACTGATTCATACTTGAAATCACATCAATGGTACCTGTTAACCCTTTAACCTGATTATTCAGCCACAAATTCCTAATCTCAGAACCCCCAAAACTACCAGGCAAAGAACCAGTAAAATTATTATAAGACAATCTCAAATCTTGAAGATTCGGGAAACCACCAAGAAAATCAGGAATAACACCAAACAAACTAGCATTACTAGCATAAATATTAACCAAATTGTTACTATCAATCAAATAACTAGGAATTTGCCATGGACTAAGCTTCCCATTCTCACTAATACTAAAAGACTGCAAACTAGTAAGCCCCAAAAGGAAATCTTTAGGAACAGATGTAAATCCATTGTTATCCAAGTAAATCTCAGCTAAAATCGACATGTTTGCGAAAGAAGGGAGAGTCCCAGAAAGGGAATTCTTCTGAACTGAAAGAGTTTTGAGATTTGAAAGCTGGTTAAGTTCAGAAGGCAAAAACCCAGAAAGACCTTGAGAATCAAGATTGATGGAAACAACAGCATTACTTGATTTATCACAAGTTACTTTACTCCAAGCACAGTAAGATTTTGAAGCATCCCAACCAGATGGTGGATTAGACAGAGCTGACAGCAACTTTGACATAACAGCAGCGTCATCCGAAAATGTGAGTGAAATGAAGGTCATGAACAAGAGAAGAAGAAGATTGAGCTTGTGGGGCGCCATTAATGGAGGTTTTTGAGATCTATGAACAATCAAGAATGGATTTTTTTTTAAAAAAAAAAATTTTTGCTATTTTTCTTGAAAATTTTGGATTTATGAGTATATCAGTAACCTAAAGTTTTCATTTTGTTGGAGAAATGGAATTCATTTTTCATCTGCAAGAGAGCATTTATGCAAAAATGAGTGACAGCTTTGGATGAACTGTATATCTTTGTCAACAACTGGTTGCTTTCTTTCCTCTTTTATTCTTTTTTTTCTTCCAAATATTTAACCTTTTTTTAAAAATAAATAAATAAATAAAAATATCGGTTTTATTATATGAAATAAAAACAACATAACATATCAATGTAATTCTACAAAGTTGTTTTCGTTAGACCATGAACTCAAGACAAAATAGAGTTCAAAATAGTGTAGAGAAAGAAATAACGAAAATGAAAACAAACGTGATAAAGTATTGTACGCAATCTGACAAATCATCCTAAATAGTAGTCGTAACGAGATATGATGATAATGGAAGTGATAAACAAAGTATAAATAATAGTAATATAACTAATAGTAAAGAAGAATAACCGAGACAACGCTCAACTATCTAACTAACCTCATACCCTCTTTCGTGTCCTCTGTAACCTCTTATCTAAGATCATGTCTTCAATTGTAAGCTGAAATTGAGTCATGTTTCTGTTTAATCCTTTCTCGTTAATATTTGTTCGGCCTACCTTTACCTCTCTTAAAATTATCTATAGCCAACCTCTTGTACATCCGCACTAGAAAATCTGTGTATCTCCTCTATACATGTCAGAATCATTTCAGTCTTGTTTCTCGCATCTTGTTCATATATCAACGTCACTCCTACAACAATAACAACAATAACATACTTAGTAGAATCCACTAGTGGAATCTGGGGAGGATAAAATATACGCAGACCTTATCACTACCTCATAGAGATAGAGAGGTTGTTTCCGAAAGATCCTCATCTTAAAAATCAAGGTCACTCCTACATTATCCTAAATATCTTCATTTTTTATCTCGTCCATCTTAGTATCCTCATCTTCGCAACTTTTATCCTCCAAACTGATAATTTTATTGTATGAAATATCTTAGTTTTATTGTTATATTATATACTTTTAAATTATTTACTCAAACATCTTTTCTAAATCATCTTTCTTGTATTTACCATTGACCTTAATGAAACTTTAATTTAAAAAAAGGGGAAGATAATTTTAAATTGTACTAAAAAATGGTAAATTTAGATCTTTTCTAGAAGTATCTAATTGTGGAATTCACATAGTCTATGCTAAAATTCTCATAAAGTCTACATCAAATATAGTGTAATAAAAAAATTGTTTTTTTTTTGTTTTTTCAAAAATTTTCTTTTAAATTTAGAATTCAAAATCCAAAAATTGAAAAGTTTCAATCTTTATATACAATTCTATGTAAAGAAAATTATTGGAATTTGAAATCCATTATTGAATATTTTCATACTAAAATTGAGTCGACAAATAATTGAGAAATTTTACATATAATCACTCAAAAATACCTTAATTATGCTTCATAGTTATAGTTTGATTAATTATATTTCGTAACTATAGTTATAGTAGCGTTTGTATAGTTCATGCAACATTTGTATACGTTTGTATAATTCGCTATACAATTCACAGTTTTGTATAACGTTTGTATATTTCGCTACTCAATTCGTGCACAACGTTTGTATAATCCACTATACAATTCACAGTCTTTGTATATTTCGCTATACAATTTGATTTGCGCACAACGTTTGTATAAATCGCAAGAATTATACAAAACTCAAACTGTAATTACAGCTAGATGTTTGCCCCGAGCGATAATTAATTCAAACTATAGCTATGGTAACTAATTAACTACTATATATTTATTTATCCGCGTAATTTTTCTATCACTCAAAATATAATTTTACCTAAACTTTAAGTATAATTTTATGAGTAAGATTTATATTGAATTTATTAATTTCATCTACTTATCTTTAAAACTAATTAATGTGGTAAGTAGTGAACAAACTAGATTAAAAACTTTCTTCAAATACACTTTAATAATTCAACAACCTTATATATATATATGAATTTTAATTCTTTGAAATAATTTGATTTTTATTTTAATATTTTAAAATAGAATAAGAGTTTGTACACATATTATTTAATTACATTAACTTGTTTCTTATTTTTTTTCGTATTAATAGAATTAGTTGCTATCGTCTTCATCATCACCTATTTTTTCCAGTAAATTATACGAAAACGAATAAATTTACGAGAACTAATAGTTACAGTCCCACTCGTTACTTGAATAATCAATATATTCATATTGGATTAGATTTTTTGAATTTTACTTTTACTTGGTGTGCGATATTTATATTGGACCAGACTAATTCAAAATTACACCACGACGTAAAATCATTACCAAAAAAATGGATATTTTATCTTATTTTGAATATTCGTATTCTCAATTATGAGAATATAAATTAAAGAGTAGTTACTATCGTACTTTTGGAAACTAAAGAAAGGAAGAAAAAAAAGAATAAAATAAATAATTTTCTCTTTTTTTTAATAAAATAAAAATAAAAAATCTTATTTTTTAAAGATCATCTTCAATTTGAAGCAATCTCAATTAATCCTTCGTTAATTTATCTTATTTTCAAGATTATAAATACGTACGTAGGCCGTAAAATAATAAAATGTTTGTTTAATTTGCATTAATAATTAATTGCCTAAGAAGTTATTGACAAAGACTTCATACTTTCGTCACGTTACCGTGTCATATTAATAAAACAAATTTAAGATCAATTGGCATAGACGCGGAATCAGAATTCAGACTTTATAAAATTTTGAAAATAAAATAAAATAATGGTTACTCTCTTTATTTTAATTATATATTTTTGTCATTCTATCATCTGTATTAAACAACTTCATAAAGTAGTGTAATCAAATTTATATTTCTAAAATATCGTCAATAAGATTAATTTAATAAAATATACCGATATTTATATTCAAAGTCTTTATAACCGCGTTATTATTTCTAATAATAATGTTTATTTTTTCCAAACAATTATGCTAAATATTGCAAGTCAATTTGAAAATGATATTGCTCCGTGAATTAAGGGGTTGATTGTTTTTATTACTATTATTATTATTATTATTTTATTTTAATTTTTTAGTTTATTAATTCCACAAGAAGCATACAATTTCCATTTGGAAGGGGTTGATTATATTTTCGACTTTGACTAATCTGAATTTACATCATCACATGTAATTGGAAAAACTCTTCTTATTGTTTCGACTTATGCGGCATTTTCAGTTTTTGAGATTCAAACAAGTCTTACTTTGATTGTAATTATTTCATGTCTTTTACATATCTTGAGTTATCAATTATTGTGATTTATATTTTTTTTTTTTTGCGTAATATTCAAATATATACAATTCATTTTTTTTACAACTTGAAGATTTCATGTCTGAGTCTTTGAAGCAAGGCCAAGCCCAATTAGGCATTTTCCCATCAAATATAAGACCCAAAAAGCCCAAACTATTTTTGTTCCTTCTTGTATGTAAAAAGGAAAAATTACTTGAGCAGATCCTTGTTAATAAATAATTACTGACCTTGTTAATAAATAATTACTGATTTTATTGATATTTTTTATTTATTACCATTTATAGCAATGTATAACAATACTATGATAAATCTGCACTTTGTATTAAAAGTGAATTACGAATTCAATATAAATTTGCACTTGTATTAAAAGTGAATTACAGATTCAATATAAATCTGCACTTGTATTAAAAGTGAATTATGCATTCAATAACTTGTATTAAATATGTTTTATAAATAGTTTTCTGTAATATGAATTTAATTTGTATTACAAATGTTTTAGAAGTGTTCAGTGAAAATAAATAGTTCTCTGTAATATGAATTAAATCTGTATTATAAATGTATTAGAAGTATTTAGTGAAAATAAATTATTATTGCTATAAATGGTAAATATTTTCTTAATCATGTATATCTATATAAGTTTTCCATGTACAAATGTGTGTTGATTCACTTTTGTTGATGAATTAACCTCAAGAATCATCCACCTAACGTTTAAATTAAAAGTAGTCGACGAAATAAGAGTTAATCAAAGAAAGAGTGAGGACGTCTAGCCAGATCGAGTATCAAATGATAGAACTAGAGTCAGGAGCCAACAAGCACGATATAATTTTAAAAAAACATATTATGCATAATGATGATGCATTAATAACTTTCACCTAATGATAAAATAAGGGATACTATGTATACTTTGGTATTAAATAATAATCTTTACTCCATAATTAGTACAATTTTACCTTTTATTTTCAAATCCAACAATTATTTTTTTTAAAATTGTCAATTTTTAACTAGAGTACAATTAGGTCCATCACTCTTCATTTATGACACATAATGGTCCCTTTGTACTCTCCAAATAATGGTAGTTGCACTCCCCATTCCACATACAAATGTGCCACCCTCCACCACCCACCAGTGACGGATTCAGAATTTTTTTTAAGAAAGTTCAAAATTTTAAGAAGTAGACACACGAACTAACCGAAGTGGAGTTTGACATCTATTATATATACATAAAAAATATTTTATCATATAAAAATAGTGTAGTTTTTCATCGAAGGGGATTCAGATGAACCCCGTGAGTACTATGTGGCTCTGCCACTTCCACCCACCCAACAATTTGTAAATGTGTTATATATTTATTAATTATATATATTTCTTGAGAAAATCAAGAATCCATCACAACACAAAACCAATAAAAAAAAGATACAAAATCAAGAAAAAAAAAATGGTGAAGGCTCATATTATTTTAACAACATTTCCAGCACAAGGTCATATTAATCCAGCATTACAATTTGCCAAAAATCTTGTCAAAATGGGCATACAAGTGACATTTTCTACAAGTATTTATGCCCAAAAACTTATGGATGAAAAAAAATCCATTGATAATTTTCCAAAGGGGTTGATGAATTTTGTTCCATTTTCTGATGGATTTGATGATGGATTTGATCATTCAAAAGATCCTATATTTTACATGTCACAACTTAGAAAATGTGGAAGTGAAACAGTGAAAAATATTATCATGAATTGTTCTGAAAATGGAAGTCCTATAACTTGCCTACTTTACTCTATTTTCCTTCCTTGGGCTGCAGAGGTATGAGTTAGCTAATTTTCCTTCTGGTGCACACCCCGACTAATTTCATGAAATACCTATTATCTCCCTCCCTCATAGGGATAATAGTATTTTTACTCTCTTGGTTATTAGTAAATTTTGATTTTGATGCTTATGATATTAGAGTTTGACTAAGTATATTGAACCTTCGAATAATTGAAGTGGTGCACTTATGATATCGGAGTTTGACTAAGTATATTGAACCTTCGAATAATTGAAGTGGTTCACTTATGATATCAGAGTATGACTAAGTATATTGAACCTTCGAATAATTGAAGTGGTTCACTTATGATATCGGAGTTTGACTAAGTATATTGAATCTTCAATTAATTGAAGTGGTGCACTTTTGATCCTTTTGCTTGCAACTCCTTCACAACTTTACCAAATTATATTGATTTCCCAAACATTATGTTAAATTTGTAGTATTACAAAATGTTTGAGGGTAATATACTTTTAAAAATAGTTTAAATGTAACATTTTTCCTATATAAAGGGACAAAAAAGACATTTTTATTGCTCGAAGCTTAGACAAATATATAATCACAAGAACTAAAATCAGAATCTACGTATCGGGGCCTAAAGTATTGTGATCCTTTTACTTGTATTATGTCTCCACTCTTAGCGCGTCCTCCTACATGTGGGCTTGATTCTGACTTGTTTCATTTTCATGGCCCAAAATACATCAAAAATATATATATTATGTATATGTTCAATTATTTTAATTATATTATGTCTCAACAGGTTGCACGAGAAGTCAACATCCCTTCAGCTCTTCTTTGGAGTCAACCAGCTACAATCTTGGACATATATTATTTCAACTTTCATGGATATGAAGAACAAATGTCTAATGAGTCAAATGATCCAAATTGGTCCATTCAACTTCCTGGCCTTCCACAATTAAAAACCAAAGATCTTCCTTCATTTTTACTTCCATCAAGTGCAAAAGGAAGCCTTAGAGTTGCACTTCCCCCTTTCAAAGAACTCATAGACACATTAGATAGTGAAATCAATCCTAAAATTCTTGTGAATACATTTGATGAATTGGAGCCTAATGCACTAAAAGCAATTGAAGGTTACAAATTTTATGGTATTGGACCTTTGATTCCTAGTGCATTTTTAGATGGAAATGACCCTTTGGATTCTTGTTTTGGTGCTGATCTTTTTGAGAAGTCAAATGACTATATGGAATGGTTAAACACAAAGCCAAATTCATCTGTTGTTTATGTATCATTTGGGAGTCTAATGAATCCATCAATAAGTCAAATGGAGGAGATATCAAAAGGGTTGATAGATATAGGGAGACCATTTTTGTGGATAATAAAAGAAGATGAAAAAAACAAAGAAAATGAGAAAAAAATTGGTTGTATTGAGGAGTTGGAAAAAATAGGGAAAATTGTACCATGGTGTTCACAACTCGAAGTTTTGAGACATCCGTCTTTGGGATGTTTTGTTTCACACTGTGGATGGAATTCAGCTCTGGAGAGCTTAGCTTGTGGAGTACCGGTCGTGGCGTTTCCTCAATGGACTGATCAAATGACAAATGCTAAGCAAATTGAAGATGTGTGGAAGAGTGGAGTTAGAGTGAATGTGAATGAAGATGGTATTGTTGAGTGTAAAGAAGTGAAAAGGTGCATTGAATTGGTAATGGATGGAGGGGAAAAAGGGGAAGAAATGAGAAAAAATGCTAAGAAATGGAAAGAATTGGCTAGAGAAGCTGTGAAAGAAGGTGGATCTTCATACAAGAGTTTAAAGGCTTTTATTGATGAAGTTGCCAAAGGTTATTGATATGCTTTACAACTTTAGTCTTTAATGTATGAGGTGTTTTGCTTATTATTTGTTAAGAATAAAATGAAGATAACTTTTATGTTGCTTGGATTTTTGAAAAACATCGACGATTGCATGTTGGATCCTTCAGAAGTAGTGCATTTTTGGAGGATCTGACACACTTGGAAAGTTCAAGCAAACATAGGATTGTTTAGTGGTGTTGTTATTTCTATCTATTGTACAATCTATTTGAATGCCACATTTACTAGTGAAGTGCTATTTTAACGATTTGGTATCCGGAATTCATTGATCCGATAAATTCAAATTCGTGCTACGTAAGATAGCTCTGAAGAGATTCTATCCATTCCGTCAAATCCCTTGATATTCATGGACATATTATCTATATTTCCTGCACTCAGACATTAAATTCTGAGAATTACTATCGGTTCCGTCAAATCCCTTGCTCGGGCTCTTGGAAAGTGTCAACGAGTGTTGTGCGGCATTGAAAGTGAAGAGTCCATGCAACTTAGACTATTTCTCAAACTCTCCAAAAAATATTGTTGTACCCATGTTGAATTCTCGAAAAAAGCACCACTTTTGAAATATCTGACACACACTCTTTGACATTTAAGAGTCGGAGCAAGATAGGTTACTACACATATAAACTGGACCCATGAATAGAATTAAGAGACTTGGATGTTGTCCACTCATTCATTATCTTCTACAATATCTAAGAATTAACAGACATAAAAATCCACACACTTCATCATTGAACACCAAAAAAATGGAAACTTTGAATGATGATTGTCATGTTCTTCTTGTTTCATTTCCAGGACAAGGAAATATCAATCCATGTATTCAATTTTCCAAGAATTTGATCAAATTAGGTGTAAAAGTCACATTCTCCACAAGCCTAACAGCTTTTAATCGAATCTCGAATCTTCCAACCATACAAGGATTAACATTTGCTCCTTTCTCTGATGGTTTTGATGGTAACTTCAAAGGTTCCATGAACAATTTCCATGAGTTCTATGCTTCATTGAGGACTCATTGTACTGAATTTGTAACAAATTTAGTCGAAGACAGGGGGAATCAGGGCTGCCCTTTTAAACGTATCATCTACACGACGTTAACTGCTTGGATCGGGGTGTTGGCCAAGAGCATAGACGTTCCATCGACGTTTCTTTGGCTTCAACCAGCCACAGTCTTGGATATTTACTACTATTTTTTCAATGGACATGAGGATTCTATCAAGAATTGTTCAAAGGATCAATCTTTGGAGCTTCTTGGGCTACCTTTGTTGTCTCGTCGCGATTTCCCTTCTATCGTGTTTGGTAATGATTGGACATTACTGGCCATGAAAGCACATGTTGAGTTACTGAATAGTGAGGTAAACCAAAAAGTGCTTGTGAACACTTTTGATGCTTTGGAATTTGATGCTTTGAAGGTTATAAAGAATGTTACTATATTGGGAATTGGCCCTTTAATTCCTTCAGCTTTTCTTGATGGAAATGATCCTTCTGATACTTCATTTGGAGTTGATATGAGACAAAGTTTAGATAATTATATGGATTGGTTGGATTCTAAGGCTAAAGAGTCTGTAATTTACATAGCATTTGGTAGTTATTCTCAGATACCAAATCAACTTATGGAAGAGATTGCTCAAGGTTTAGCATTGTGTAAAAGGCCCTTTTTGTGGGTGATTAGAGAGGGGCCGAATGGCGAAAAGGCATTTGAAAAGTTGAGTTGCAAAGAGGAGTTGGAAGAGTTAGGAAAAACAGTGCCTTGGTGTTCACAAGTGGAGGTTCTACAACACCCTTCGTTGGCGTGTTTTTTGACTCACTGTGGATGGAACTCGAGTATGGAGAGCTTGGCTTCAGGGGTGCCAGTCGTGGCGTGTCCACTTTGGATCGATCAGTTATCTAATGCGAAGCTTATTCAAGATGTTTGGGAGACGGGAGTCAGAGTGAACGCCAATGATGAAGGTGTTATAGAGAGGAATGAGTTCGCGAGGTGTATAGAGATTGTGGTGGGAGATGGGGAAAAAGGGGAAGAAATAAGAAAGAATGCTAAGAAATGGAGGGATTTGGCTAAGGATGCTATGAAGGAAAATGGTTCATCTAATGTCAATCTTAAAGCTTATGTTAATGAGGTTTTGCTTGGTGAATAAATCATTTGTAAGTTGAAAGAAAAAGTTAAGGCCAATCTAAATTGCTCAGACTTTCCAAAAATATTGCCACATCCGTGTTGAATTCTCGAAAATGCAATATTTTTGGAGGATCCAACACACACATTTCTACATTTTTGAAGAGTCCGAGCAACATAGAGACCAATGGTCATGCAGTTCAAATAATAGTTTTCTGGTTCACAGTGACATTAGTGTTCAGGACTTCTTGATACCACGACTATTTCATCGGATACATGCTATCTCACCAACTCAAGTATCAAGTGATTCTTCCCACACCAAGACATTAGTATCAAGTGCTAAAGCTGATTTTTATAGTTAACTAGTTACGTGTTTGAATAAAAGTACTGAAGCACAACATGTTATAGTGCTTTCGTTGTTGTAAGTGTGGCTTAATTTGAGACTTCTGATAATACAAGAAAACCTTATTTGAGCCCCAAAAGTATTTGTGCAATACAAATTGTTCTGTAGCTGCTTTTTTCTGTTCTGTTTTTTGGTTGGATGGAGGGATTTCAAAGATAATGTTTGACTGAACTTAGTAACTTCGGCTTATCCTTAGTATGTACAAATATTAAATTTTGAATCTAGTAACTCAAATAAGAAGTGAATTAACTAACACTACGAATCCATAAAGTGCAAATCCTAAATCCACCTCTTATTCAAATTTCGAGTTTGAAAAACTTTTGGTAGGCATAAGATACTCTTATAGTACAAGTCCTAACTACAATCATAACATATTCAACATAGAACCTATGTTGCACTACCTCTTCAAAAACAAATTGTCATCAGTTACATGTCGGATCCTCCAAGAAAATGACATGCATATGACAACATTTTTGCAAAGACCGAGCAACGTAACCCTAGAATTCAAAATTTTCTACATTCTGGAGGAATACCTTGAGGAAATCTTTTATAATCAGTGCAATAATTGTATATCATGAAATTCTTCCGTACCCATCTGAGTCTTCTTCTTCCATTAGCATCAAGTTCTTGATTTTGCCATTTTGCATCTGAAACTTGAGATTTGCTATATCTTTGTGCATAAAAATTTCTGTAGTAAGCTGTGAATGGTGCTTTAGACCAATCTGTTTTCACTAGTCCACCCCTTGTAGCCCAATCATCACCATTCCATAGACTTGAGTAAATTTTCATTGGTTGGTTCTTGGGAAATGGAACACCAAGTGATTCTGCATTCTTGAATACTCTAATTGGAGTTTTGTCCACCAAGAAACTAAAAAAATATCCAAATAAACAAGCATAATTAGCACATCCATATCCAGGACGGATTCTGTTGGTTCAACTGAACTCATTACTTTTCGCTCGATTTAGAAATTGATGTTTATATCATGACTTTATAAGATAATAATTATTAGTGGAGTGATGAAAATCAACTCATCGAACACTTAGCTATCATATGTATGCAAAGAAAAGAAAATTTATATTGATACACTCTTGCGCATTGTTCCTCCGTTCCATTTTATGTGACCAAGTTTAGAAGAGTACGAATGTCAAACTACTTAATTTTTGTGTGAATTCGGCTATGTTGCTTGAACATTGATGCGTGTGTGATAACATTTTTAAAAAGTCCGAACAACATAGGAATCAAACATAAAATTCTTAAATTTTTTTGAAATAAAATTTATATATTTAGTACTATAAAAAATCATGGTCATAGAAAAAACCTCTTTGAGACTTCAAATAGTAATATCGACACATAAAATGAAACATAGTGTGTGTATGTGTACACTAGGATTAAATTCTGAACAAACTGACTTTAAATTCTGAATTCGTCCGTAATAACAAAATAATGATTTGTGTTGAAGTTTGCTCTTACATGATGTGTTGGGGTTTCCAAATGATTGAATAGGTGTGGAAATTCTTGGTAGGATCAAACCATAGGTAAAATTGTTGCTCTCTATCACCTTTGCCTTGGCTAAAGACATTTGTATGAAGAATATATGGTTCACCACTAACATTTCCTAAGAACTCAAAATCAATTTCATCATGAGTTGGTCCTTTAGAAGATAGCTGCAAAATATGGCAAAAGAACTCTGTAACAGTCATCATCTATAATAATATTTTACTATAACGATAGAGTATTATTTGAAAACGATTATGTTATGTTATTTGTTTATTATAATAACGTTTTACTATAGTAACCAAATATCTGAACAGGCAATGTTATTATAGAGAAGTCTGACAGTATAGTTTTGAAAAACGTTACATAGTATGATGTGACGGTGCCCGCGGAATTTCCGGTAACAAGTTTGAGTTGCATATCAATTCTCCCAAAAAGATAGTCTTTTTTGGATTGAAATCCAGAGCCAGAGGCTTTGTCTAAAGATAAAGAAAGAATTTGGCCTCCATTGAAAATCTTGACTCTATTGCCACCCCAATTTAAGTCAAATTCTTGAATGAAATTTCCACCATAAGAAATCATGCAAGAATTCATTAGGACAAAAAGGATAATAAATAACATTCTTGATAACTCACAATGGGAAAATCCCATTTTTAAAAAGAAATGTATGTGATTTTCTTGTGGGGAAAATAAGGTTTAAAGAGGACAAGTATTTATAGTGGATAGAAGAGAGGTGAGCTATAAAGGTGAGGACAAAATGCTTGTGAACTTCTGTTGTTGGGGGGGGGGGGGAGGGGAAGTGGCGGAGCCAACCTTTTCGTCAAGG